>JAQIXC010000001.1:0-171857 GCA_034697605.1 Metabelba pulverosa
GTTCTAGTCGTGAGTTATAGTTAAAACAGTAGAGATGACTAAAACCGAATACACGTCATTCATTGCATTCTACAATAATATATTTATTTCAACTCCAATATAAACTTAATAAAATATCGTAACTAAAAACTTATATGGAATATTTATATGTCAAACTCTTATCAGTGTCTCAATTTGTACAGTAAAATACATTTATATTTACGATTTAAAGCCGAAATCCGAGACTAGACTGTGTCTAGAAATATATGATTTAGTTCTTAAAAAACATGCTATAAATAAAAACCGATTCCAGACACTAATAAATATCATTAACTTAATTATATTAAAATAAAAATTATAAATAAATCCTAAACTCAAACAAATCATTGATTTAAACAAGCGCAATTAAAAGAAGCAGACATTCGGTTTGAATTTATTTAAACTCATCACTAAAACGCATTGAAATACTTATTAATTTAGAATTCAACTCATTTTGATTCGCCGTCTCTTTAAATGATTTATTTTCATAAAATATATTTAAAGTTGATTTCGAGACAACAAACGGCTAATTATGAGTGACTCGAGAAAACATTTCAAACTTATAATGAACTTCACATAACAAACTCGTGAACCCTTTACCGAACATAAAGCTATAAATAAATCAATTCATAAAAACCAAACAATTTTTTATATAAATAATATATGTTTTTGTCCTAATTAAATGTTATTTTAAATTTTTATAAAATACTTTATCAATATATTAATATAAAGCTTAATTGAGTGTCATATACAATGTAATTTTTGACGTAATTATAATCATTTATTATGGGAAAAATGGTGAAATATTAAACTAAATTTTAAAATAATTATAATTCAGTTATCGTTTTTCATAACTAATGCCAAAAACTAATAGAAAATTCAAAAACAGATATTTGAAAAATGTTTCGAATGATTTCAAAAGACTGAATATGAGATTTCATACGAATTTTTCGGGCTATTTATGAAATCAATAGACAACTGTCGCTCATATTCTGGCAATTTGTGTCAATTATTTAAAAATAAATAAATATTTGCTTTATATTGAAAAATATTATTCAATTGAAACGAACAAAAAGTGAAGACTTACTATAGATTTGGTGAAAGGCCTGCAAAGGGCAAAGAGGAGGCGCATGAACCACCAGTTCCGCGAAAGGCTTGTGCTGATCATATTGCCCGGGTGGACGGCGCCGCTCGTCACGCCATAGCGGGACAGTCGACCATTCAGTTCATTGGAAAACAAAACATTACATAACTTCGAGTCGTTATACGCCATCATTGCGACGAAATTGTTAGCCGACGGCGAGAGCCAGTCCTCACTGAGGGTATCGGTGCTCATTGTGCTAAACCTGTGGCTCTCAGACGAGAGGACGACCACTCGGGCGGGTGACGACTCGATTAGCTTTTGCCGAAGTAATTGCGTTAAATAGAAATGAGACAAATGGTTGACTTGGAATGTCGTCTCAATGCCATCGATGGTCAGGCCGTGGGGTAAGAGAAAAACGCCGGCGTTTAGGACAAGTATGTGAAGCGGTCTGACAAACAATTGCATTCAGATTGTTATTATCGTAAGCATGAAACAAAAATAAGCAAGTCAAAATTTTACAATTCAAGTGCCAGAAACTGTTGAACAAAATCATAAACACTTCTAAGGCTCTGGAGATCGCACTTTAAGGCCCGGACTGTAGATCTCAGCTAAACATTGAAAGAATTGTCAGATTTATATCAAATTTTAAATAATATGCTTAATGTCTACAATACCGCCGACTTTTCAATGCATTCGACGGCTTCGGAAGCCCTGTCCATGTCCCTACAGGCCAGGATGATGGTCGCGCCCTTAGAGGCCATGCATTTAGCCGTTTCCAACCCAATTCCCGCGTTAGCACCCGTTATCACAACCACTTTCCCGGTCAGGTCCTCGCCGTGAAGTACTTGCATTGCAGTACTCGAGCCGTCAAACCTCTGCGCAATATCTGCGCCATCCCTGTCCTCAACGGCGAACGCTATTCGCGGGTCGGTATACGTCGTCTTCTTTGTCGTATGGCTTCAATTCGGATGTGAAAGCAATTGAATTAAAAGCATAATTCAGTCAAACAATATACGAGTCCTCACTCAACGAAAAGCACAGTTCCGTCTTCGAGTACCTGTCGTTCCCAACCTTCCAACCAATCATTGCATTAATATTTATTATCCGTAGAAGTGGTGACAATCGCCACAATCAAGTGCTCACCGAAAGGCAGTTTTCCGGTCACGCGCTTCGATTTGCCGGTCAATGGATGCGTCCATTGAGTCGTCTGCTGCGGATGACTACCGATTGGGTTAACTATAAGTTTGTGTCTTCACTGCAATCAATAATTCGGTCAATACTTAGCGTAATATACTTTGCCGTCGAGTGTTAGCCTCTGTTCCCAACTGTCGATCGGATTAATAACAAATCAGTTTCACAACGAATCGCAACTAAACTAAATCAATACCCGTTCGGCAACTCGTCTTCGCTGTCGGTTTCGGGCAAAAGGCTGGCCATTAGTTGGCATCAAATGACAATTTTTTTTATTAATTACTTTAATACTTATAATTAGTTTACTTATAAAAACTAAACTGCAATTAAAATTCAACTTTTTATTGCAAATACAGATATGTTTACAAAACACATATTTACGTCATTTATATATTCAGTGGTTTCTATGGAAACGCTATTTAAAGAGCTGTGAAATTCAAAACAAAACAAAACTTTTATTGTCTCGCAATTTGTCATCAATTCAGTGCTAACTTTAATTGCTATAAATTTTTAATTCTTCTATTTATTTTCTAATCTATGGTTGCTTTGATTAATAGCAAATAGTAACTATATGTGCTTGGCAACTTGAAAAGGTTGTAAGTTTTACTTTAATGTAAATGATAGCCAGATATTAATAGTTATGATCTTGACTCATAAATTCTTAGCAAGAGCACGCAAAAATGTGCAATGCAATTTTCCAATCATTATAACTATATCTTCGGACTCATCTGTTGATTCTCTATATAATACAATTATAAATATCTTTTAAAATACCTTTAATATGTGCAAGCTAACCTTGAATAAAGTTTCTTCATACATACAACTTTTCAACTAATTTTACGTTATTTGCTAGTTCAAATGTTGTCTATTCAGCTAACATGCTTAAACAAAAGAAAAATGCACATCCACTTAAACTACCAAGCTACGAAATACTGCTAATTTATTAATAGTTAGAAAGCAATTTGAAATATAAAGTGTGTAGCCGTCAACTAAACCCCTCTTCTAGTGAACAATGAATGCAAATCTAGTCCAACGTATAGTCAATCTGTGGTTAATCGTAATGACAGTGTTGTGTCGAATCCGAAGCAATCCATTGAAGACATACTCTTCGGTCGACGACTGCAGTCAAAGCGAGTACTTTAACACGAATTCTATGCTTTGCGAGGCATGTGTTTCGCCGCTCTATTACTTCAATGAACATCACCATCAGATCAAACTGCAGATCAAATCGGATGACGGCTTCTCGTGTGTCTGTCGGCCCGGCTTTCGGCAAGACTTTGCGAAGTCTACGAATGGCCGACTCTATTGCATTGATGCGATCGACTGTCCAAACGGCATGAAAGCGCTGAATGGCTTCCATTGCGTGCATTGTTTGGGGAATATAACCAACGAATTGAAGACTTCGAGTAATGAGAGTTACGACGAGTGTCGGTGTCCTAAACGACACCATTTGGTCGAAAGGGTCAGCGAATCGAATGAAGACATCACTGAATTGCAGTGCGCGAAGTGCCACAAACACGAGATGGTGTCGCGCGGCGGCATGTCGTGTCAGGCCTGTCATCACAGCTACATCCAGGCATCGGATCAATGCGATTGTCCGGAGAAGACGCACATAGAAGAGGACGGAATGTGTTTGCCTGAGAAGCAAATGCTTGCACTCAAGAACTTAGAGTTGCTTTCGACCATCGAATTGGACGGCGCGAGAGCACCGATCATATCCGACTACTTCTATCGGCGCACTCGACCCGCGATCTATAACTGCATTCACGAGTCGAACCGAACGGCGTGTCAACTGTTGGCCAATCTCTGCGTTTTATACCATTACTCGTATTCGGATGACCCGAACGAATCAAATGTTTGCAAACAATTGCTAAACATTTTGAGTACAACTCCGCCGGAGATCTACTACTATAAGGGCTATTACACGAATGAGTTGCTGCACAACGACGTACCGAATCGGTTCAAAATCGACGACAAATTGCAATTCATTGCCTCGAGATTCGCGGCCAACGGACAGCTCATCGAATACTCGGACCTAACGGACAGCGAACTACAGCTCTGCTATGAAAACGAAAAGAGCAGTAAAAGTGCTTTTGTTTTCAATACGAATTTCAAACAAACCTGTATTCGCTCGACGAGAGACCTCTGGAACAGTTACCACAAAAAGAATATCTTCTATGAGTTCTATTTGAAGAATATTAAATCCAATAATAAAATCGATTTATATTCGGTTCCGGTTTTGATCAGGAATTTGAAGCGAAACCACAATCCCGTCAACAATGACATCGACGGCTACGACACGAGCGAAGAACTGCGAGCAGTGGTTCTCACGCGAAGGTTCTATTTGATTGACGCCATCACTGGCGTCGAGAAGTCTTCGGCCGGCGACTCGAGTAAAGATCAGCCGAAGTTCATACGGATTGCGAAGTCGATTAAAATCGATGTTCGGCTGCGCAACATCCAACCGGACGGCTCCGGAACGATATACCCGCCCCTCATCACCATATTAT
Source organism: Metabelba pulverosa (assembly GCA_034697605.1). NCBI lineage: Eukaryota > Metazoa > Arthropoda > Arachnida > Sarcoptiformes > Damaeidae > Metabelba > Metabelba pulverosa. The sequence goes on from JAQIXC010000001.1 coordinate 4,804, forward strand.
ACAAAACCCTCTATTTTAGTGATTACGAGAGCAATGCCGACGTGAATATCGACTTTTCGGTCACCTATTCGATGGACGACGGAAAGAGCAAACGCGACCTTTCGATCACAATTGGGGTCTTGTGCTGCGCAGCCCTTCTTTGGGCGGTATTCAGGACCTGGTGTTGGGCCAAACGGAACGGGAAGACAGCGATAGACTTCATGATCTTCATTGAACTCATCGTTAATACGATAGCAATGGTTTCGAACGTTTTCTTTGCAGTGAATATATTTTTGGCGATTAATATATTCTTAATGTTTAAAAACCAATCAGTTGTTCACACTTTGCTGTTAACCCACTCTCAGGAGAAATCATTAGTCGTTTACATTATAATTGCATTTCTACTCAAATCCATTCATTTGTTGTATAAACTGCTGGTAATCGCGAATATCGACGTATTCTTCATCGACTGGGAGAGGCCTAAAAAGCGGGACTCCGTCTCAATGGTGACGATATCGCGCCCGAAGTCCGCCTCCACTCTCAATGACACCGAAAGCATCGATAAGTCAGTTGCCGACAGACAGAGTCTGACCGGTTCGGCGCTCTCGCCGTCTCCTAAGCCACCCGAAGAGAGACCGCAAATCGAGTTCCCGAACGTAACCGTTTGGAGAACCAACTTCGTGGCCAATGAGTGGATGGAGATGTGCGGCCAAAGACGACTCACTCTTACTGTTCATATATTGCTTGTAATTCTCTTATTGGACGTAAGTATTGTCATTAAAATTTTAATTACATTTTTAGAAAATTAGTGATTTTTATATATTTATAACTATTTGTGCGGAAGTGGTTTGGATTCGCAAATCTCGCCATTTCTATGCCGAAGAATACACTCGTGAGCGATGACACCGACCGATATGTGCCGCAGAGCACAACCTGCAGACTAGCGATCGGGACATTGGTTTACGGCGTTCTGGCGCTGCTTAACATCGGATATAAGAAATTCATTTATGAAAGTCTAGTCAACGACCGAATGCAACAATTCGTCGATTTGTGTTCCGTTTGTAATGTAAATAAACAGTTGATTGCTATAAGTATTGAGTAAAATGTTAACTAATCGAGAATTATATGTACTTCAGATAAGTTTGTTCGCAATGGTCTTCAGGCGATTCGGGTATTATATCCACGGATTGGCAGCGAATGGCAAAAGCGATGTAAATATGTTGGAAATGTATGAACTGCTCGAACGGGAAGAGAACGATCTCTGTTCGAAAAGAGGTCTTCTGCCGAACTCAGACCACCAGACGTTTGAGATGTCGCTGCCGGCGGCCATACACGAGCACTACCAGAGAGTTCGGTCGAATTTGTCGGGTTTCGCCAAAATGAGCGACAGAATGCGCTCATTCGGCCAGTTGTCCAAAGCGGACAAAGAGAAACTCATTCCGACGTATCTGATAATCAATAAGTTTTTGACGGGTTTTATAGAACACAACTTCAAAGACGTCGATTACATGGTTCGGGAGAAGTCCACTCTCGAGTCGATTCTCGACGTCGAGTTCGCCGACATTCGCGACAAAGGCTTCTTCTACAGCGGTATTGCATTCGACGCACATCTCATCGATTAATTGACTCAAATGTCGGTTTCTATTGCAGATAACGGACATTCATTCGAAGCCATACTCTTCTACGGCTTAGAGTTTACGCTAATTTGTTTCGAACTCATGTTGTTCTTAGTGTCGGACCTCTGCTTCAAGAGCTTCACCCTTTCGGCTGTCATTACATTTGTCGTATCGATGGTAACACAACTCTGGCTTTGATTTTGATGTTTAGTTTAAATTGAGTTTTGTTTGCCTTTTAGAGCATCAGAAAACTCTATTTGACTATAACTCGAAAGAATTTGGTCCGAAAAGCGCTTTTGGACGAACGCTTTCTAATCTAGATTCTACCTAGCTCATTTTCCACACTTACTAGTCATTTATTTGGTGATAATTTTTAAAACAACTCATTTGGTCAGCAATATTGGTGATTGTGATTTAGAGCACAATTTTATCTTATTTTTAATTCATAAGTTCAGGCGCTGTATACCAGTGCTTCGGATACAAAATATAATGTATTAATGACTGTCAAACAAAAAAACACTATTCTTGCTAATTTATACTGTACACTAAATGGTTAAATCAAATATATAAATTAATGTGGTTTTTAACCTTTATATTTTGTAAAATAATTGTAATGTTGTGTCTGAGTACTAAGTATTATTTATAGATAAGCATTATACAGTATTGATCGAACGAATGTACATGATCAGATTGTACATTGTGCAAACAACAAACACATGGATTAACTAAATGTGAAAAATGATATAACGCGTGGAAAAAATCAATAAACGTATTGAGTCTTTAAAACCACTTTTGTCTATAAAAACTCATTTTTACTGAATCTCAGTATTAATATTAATAACACTTTTGTGAAAACTTTTGATATAATCAGTTTAAGCACAGAGAGTGTGAGACACCGAATGGAGTCCTGTATGACAGTGTCGGCGCTCACCTTCGAAATGACTAATAACTAACAATAACTAACTAACTGTGCAATCGATGTATCGCTTCTTCGGATTTGTTGGCAATTCGTGAAGTTTTTGTAACGAAAACGAAATTTTCTGTCAATAAAGTAAGTGTTGCCTAAAGTTGCCAATTATGGAGCGCTTGTTGAGGCATATAAGGGATGGCTGTCTGGTGGGGCTGGCACGACGCGCATGACGGCGAGTGATGTGCTCCACACAAGAGCATCGCTTCTGATTTAGTTAAGCAAATGGAATACAGGCTTCGAATGCGAATCAAAATACGAATGATTTGAAGCGTTTTTAAACTTAACGCTCAATCCTTTCGCATCTCTTTAATAATTCACGTGTTGTTTAACTTAACCACAAAATTCACGCTTATTTCCGATTCGGTTTTATTTGACCAAGCTAATTAATTAACAGTTACCTATTTGGCTAATTTCAAACTCGAATAATCATATTTGTAGTTTAGATAAAACATTGATTTTGTTGAAATTTTTTCTCATATTTCGTCATTCATTCAGTGGTAAGTAATAAATATTAATGTGTTTTATAATTATTTTTACTATTTATAGAATTTTGTAAATATTGTTTCACAAAAACTTGCAATCCTTTAAATAATAAAATATTGTTGTTTACATTAAGTTGTAATTGTAATTTTAAATTATGTTTAAATATTTTAAAAGTAATTAAATTAAATTTTTTTTAATGTAATATACTTTATATAAAATATCTAGTTTATAAATTATTAATAATCTGATTAAAGATTTAAATATTTAAAATTATAATAGATAAATCTAAATCTTTGTTATAATTTAAGTTTTGTAAATTTTAACAATAAATTAATTTAAAATAATTATTAAATATTATTACGTATAAATTTTAATTGTTTCTTGTAGTTTTTTATAATCTAGTTACTCTAATTAATTTATTAAACTAATTATTTTTAGTTGTTATTTTTTATTTGATATAATTATAATTAAAATTACTAGTTTTAAAAAATAAAATATATCATATAACCCTTTGTTAAATTAGCTTGTTAAAAATATTTTAAAATAAGATTTTCTACATAATTTATTATTTAAATCTAACTTTTTTAAAAATTATTTAATAAATAACCATATGTATAATTTAATGTCTTAAATTTAAATTTTAAAATGCAACCAATTTATGTTTAATTAACTTATAAACAAATTGCATAACATGTTATAATTTTAATTTAGTTATATAAAATTAAACTATTTTAGAAGCTAAAATGGTTATTAAAAAAAAATAATTAGTATAATATTTATTTAATTAATTAATACTTATTAATATTTCAAGACTTAAGAGTAATTCATTAATTTTTAAGACAATTATACATCTATTAATTATGTTAAAAGGAACTTAATAAAACGTATTATTTGATTAAAACATTACTGACTTAATTTTATATTAAATACTTGATTAACTAAATTAATGATTTTTATTTTATGCAATGCTAAAACCTACATCATATATCAAATATAAAATATTTTATAACCAAGACAAAAAAAACATCATGCTCGAACATGTTATGCATGCTTTTGGCATGTTTAATAGCAACAACTGTGTTTGTGATTATATAATTTCGAAACAATGTCGAGAATTATAATGATTTTAAACAAAGAATTTTGAATTCCAACCAAAATGACGCGAAAGAGGAATCTTTTTTGCAATACTTACGCATCGCTTCTCAATCTCATCTCAAGAACCTCTGTCTCAAACATTATTTTTGAATCCGAAAGCCATGCCTTGAGTCGTTAGTTTTGGCTTCGGGCCAACCATCCACTCTATTATCTAATTTCGATTCGAGACCTTTTATTCATGCTTATTCTATGAAATATTCGCATTATTTATCTAATTCCCCGTTTTATTAATTCAACAAATTATTACAGATTTTTGATATTTTGTGTGTTTTGTATTGTATTTCAAGCAAATATTCGGCTTAACATTTATCCATCAAATTCTGTTGTCATGACTTAATAATTTGTCCAAACGTTTTGTTTCATATTAATGGCAAATGTCTTACATTATTAATAGAATAATATTTATGGAATAAGTTATTGATATTTGTTGCACACCATTACTGCCTCATCTCTTGTCTTTATAGACAAATTGTTGAGATATTTCTCTTATATTTGGCCCAATTGTCGAACTAATAGATAAAAAGATATTTTTATATTAATAAAAAAAAACAAATTCGATATAAATTGATTCAACAACAGAAAAGCTAAGTGTTTGCACAATGTAAAATAAATGTTATTTTTAATGTTATTTTATGTTTATTAGTAAAATAACTATTTTATTACTGTATTATTTGACTTAAATATTGATTTTTAAGGCTAAGAATTTCTGTGAAAAGTTTTAGTTTTCAAAAGAGTTTTCTACATTCAATAGATCAGAATTTATGGCTCAATAGAAATTTAATATTGATTTTCGACTAACTATTAAAAATAAACTTGAATTCAAACGATGAGATAACTCGATAATATTAAATTGATTAATTGAATAGAAAACTTTTACAGAATAAACTGGTAGAGAAATGACAATGATTAAATGCCTATTTCGTAATATAAGTTATTTTACAATAATTCAAGTTTGGGTTGTGAAGCAAATTCGCGTTATTTATAGAATGCTAAAATTTTTAATCTTCTTTAGCCTTTGATCTCACGAGTGAAGCCCAAAGAGATAATTCGAGTAAATATTTTTCAAATTGAGTTGACTTTTAATTATTCGCAATGAGAACAAGAGATTTATTTTTACGGAACCTGTTATCTGATACAGCAATACCACAAATAGAATAGAAACGCTTTTCTATTCGTTTTACTATTATCTCGGAATATAATTTTAATTGCTTTCGAAGCTTCCTCTCAAACTGAACTTTTTATGTAACTTGCTAATCTAATTATTATTTTTATAACTTATTTAACATTTAAACTGCATTAATTTTTATAAATGTGCATGTTAATTAACTCACTTTTTAAAATTACATGTATAAATATAACATTGAGTGATAAAATTAACAACATGTCTAAAAATTATCACCAACTTTAGGTATAAAATGATTTAAACTATCGATTCTTATATAACATAAAATAGCATTACATTTGAACTGTATAACTGTAATTTTATATATGGTTTGAGTCATATACTGTATACAGAATACTTAATAGAATGTAATTTATATTAGGAGAAAGTTATGCATAATATGAATAAAATTAATGAGAATTAGGAAAAGAAAAAAAAGTTTTTAATGTTTTGTATCGTCAGTCGAATCGATTGATTGGTTGGTTTGTGAGGACTGAATGATTGCGTGACTGAGAGACTGAATCACTTCAGGACTTACTGTACATCGCGTTAAGGAAGACATCGCTTTCGAAACAGTCAGAGCAGTCATGTCGCAGAAAAAGAGAAAGAAACTACCGGTGCAGGACTCCGAGGCCATATGTATAATCAATTATAACTTATATATACTCTTATGTGTCAAATCAATTTTGATTAATAACATGTATAATTTGTTCGCAACATTTGTCTCATTCACATCTCAATTCTAGTGACGACTAACGGCGGTATCGTTCAGAAGCTATTGGACGGAAGCGCTAAGAACTACGACTCGACGGCGAAGAAGCGGAATATCTCTGAAGGAAACATATCTATTGTGGGACTCAAGAGGAGAGTCGGCTTAATAAGTGGAACGGCGCTCATCGTCGGCACAATGATCGGTAAGATTGCGCCAATACTCCAAATGTATAGATAATTGAATTTATCTTTCTATAGAAGAAATTTTGCCTTGTTAAAGCGATTTTTGCTTTTTGCTTCAAAGATTATTTTGCAGTTTTTCATTTTCAATTATCACTGCATTTGCGATAAAAGCATTTCATTATTTTATTTCCTGGAAATGCTTTTTATTCTCAGCTTTTATTGGAATAAAAGATCAAATATTATTCAATCGTTTTTTGTCAAAAATAGTTTTTAGTCAATATTATACAATAATTGTAAAATTCAATTTATTTTAGCCTGCAACTTTTTATTTTTATCAAAAACAAACTAAGCTATTATTTGATCAATGCTGTATATGATTAGCAGGTTAAAATTTAAAACTAAATTTAACATTTGGTTTGATATACAGTATTAACAATGTTATCACTGCTTAGGAAGCGGTATATTTGTGTCACCGAAAGGAGTGCTCGAAAGGTCTGGTTCTGTGGGTCTGAGTCTAGTCATATGGACGGGTTCTGGTCTGATATCGTTGTTAGGTATGCGACTGATTGGACACTCATTACGATAGAAATGAGCAAAAATCTCATTCACCTTCAGGTGCTTTATGTTACGCCGAATTGGGAACTCTAATCACGAAATCCGGTGCAGAATATTCCTATATTCTCGAGTCATTCGGCGGTCTCTTTGCGTTTCTCTTCTCCTGGATCTCAGTATTCGTCTTAAAACCTGCGATGTTAGCCATTATTTGTATGTAAATCAAAAACTAATCATGATGAATTTAATTAATATATTGTGTATTTGTCGGTAGGCATGACTCTGAGCGAGTATGTGGTGCAGCCGTTCTTTATCGGATGTGCGCCGAACCCATCGGTAATCAAAGTCATAACAATGTTTTTTATTGGTATGTAAAGTAACAGTTTGTTAACCATTAAATTGTACCGCAATTTAATGCAGCACTCATTCCATCAATAAAGAGTTGGTTTGACTGTTGTGTCAAATAAATCGTCTCTTAATAGTCGGTACGTCTCATACAGTTGTCGATTATATAAATGCTTTTTATTTGACTTACAGTTACAATAACTTATGTGAACTGCTTTAGCGTGAGCTTAGCGACCAGTACTCAGAACGTGTTCACCGCCGCCAAACTGCTCGCTATTGTCATTATAGTGATCGGGGGTGCCGTCAAACTCTTTCAGGGAAACACCATGCTCATTTCCAAGGGCTTCAAGGGCTCCAAGTACTCGCTCTCCGACATTGCCACCTCTTTCTACAGTGGCCTCTGGGCCTACGACGGATGGTATTATTACTTATATACTTTGCACTTACTTTTATTCATTTACCCTTAACTATGTCGTTAACTATACTCTAGCATTTCACCCAGAACATTACTATCTAAATACTAAATCTAAATACATGTGCTTATGACTCAATCTCACGTTCTATTCTCGTTTCAGGAATAATCTTAATTACATAACTGAAGAACTGATAGATCCATTCAGGTATTTAATGAATTAAAAATTAACCAAGGCATTTGCTTTCACTAATTGCTATTCCGTACAGGAATTTACCCTTGGCAATTATATGTGGCATTCCTATGGTTACCATTTGCTACGTTCTCGTCAATATTTCATATATGGTGCAAACAATTTGCCTTTCTTATCTGTATTTATTTTGAAAACAATCTTGACACTTTTGTTTAGACTGTGATGACAACCGATGAAATACTATCTTCAGATGCCGTTGCGGTGGTATGTCTTATAATACAAATTAATAGACATTGCGAACGATCTCATGTCTGGTACCATGTCTTGTGCGCTCGTTAGACGTGGGGTTCTCATGTGTTGGGCTTCGCGGCCATAATAATGCCGATATCAGTGGCGCTGTCGTCGTTCGGAGCGGGAAATGGTTCGTGTTTTACGAGCGGAAGGTTTGCCCATTTGTTTGCCACTGTTTGCACTGTTTAAACGCAATAAACATTTGAATTGTCTGTTTAATTACTCAACTCATAAATAGGTTGGCATTTGCAGCGGCACGAGAGGGTCATTTAATCGATGTGCTCTCGTATGTGGATATGCATCGCTATACTCCATCGCCGGCTCTTATATTCAATGCATTCCTTTCGAGTAATTATTCAAAAAACAAAAACCAAAACTTAATTGCTTTTGAATATGAATTACTTATAATTATATTTCTGTTTTGTGTGGCACTCATGTAGTACTGTTGGTAATCCCGGGCAATATCGAGAGTTTAATCGACTTTTTCAGCTTCACGGCCTGGCTGTTCTACGGCGCGACCATGCTATCGCTCATCATATTGCGCTACAAATCTCCCTATAAGGACAAGTCTAGGCCTTATAAAGTGAGTCTTCGCTGCAATTAATTGCACATCACTTGTCGTCTATAATTTATCGAAATCTGCTTTTGAACATGTTGTTTTCGTTTTGTTTTGCTTTTCATTTCGCTGTTATTCTGCTTTTTCAATCATTTGTTTGTAATTTATTGATTGCACAGAATTTTTATATAGATTTAGGTCAATGCAACTGAAATATTACATTCCAAATGACAGAATATTCTGGGTTTAAATTTGTTTTGAGTATGAAGCGGTTAAGTTAGCTTAGTTATTCTAGCATTCAAAATTTTTTATTGAGGTATAAAAAATATTTCAATAACTAAATTATTCAATGTTATTACCATGGAAAAATTTAATAACCGCTAGACAGTTGGTTAGACAAATATTTTAAGTATGTTTTTATGCTTTGAAATGCTTTGAAAAGATTTCGTAATATAATATCAGTTCTGAGATGACTATACGTTATATAAAACACGAAAAGAGAAGTGTTTTTAATACTTTAAGTAAAGACTAATTTCGAAATCGATGTAAAAGACAATGAGTTGAGACTAAAAATAGACGAAAGCGTACAAACGCTGTGTTATAATACTTTAATTTATTAACAACTAAAATAAAGTGCAGTCTATTTACAAATAAAAAAGAAACAAGGCACCAAATTAAATAAAAAACTAATCTGTATGAATCGCAGGTCCATCTCTCAATCCCAATCATAGTCTTCGTAATCTCCGTATATCTGGTGATCGCACCGATCGTAGAGCAGCCGCAGATCGAATACCTTTACGCGACGCTCTATATCCTGTCGGGAGTGCTCTTCTACATACCATTCGTCAAATACAAGATCCGATTCCCGAACCTAATTAGTGAGACATTGAATAACATGTTTATCGTTGTTGTAGTACTAATTGGCTTTTAATTAATTACAAAAATAGATTTTATAACAAAGATCTGTCAACTGGTGTTTCGAGCGGTTCCATGCGAGTACGGACCTGATCCAGACGCGGACAACTGACAATTAGCATGATACACTTAGATGTGATCGTAAAAATAGAACTGAAAAATATAAATCTGTCCATAAAAAGCCAATAATGCAAACGAGACGTAGAATTTCATCAAATAATGTGTCCAAACATCTGAACACAAGTTTACGACAATTTAATCGTTATATAAAAGCGTTATTTTTATTGTATAATAACAAAAAGCATAGTGTTATTTGTGACATGTTTTTTAGAAGGAGTTTATTCAGATCTAACTTCTCTTTTTACTTGTACACAGAAACAATAATTCATTATTTCTTTGATTTCTGTAAACATTGCAATATTATTCTAATGAACAAAAATCAAACCAAAACAACAAAAATCTCATTAATTTAACCAAAAAATGTCATTCAGAATGAGTTAATAGATTTAGAATTTTTCTAAGTTTTTAAAAATCAATTTTAATTTTATTATAAGTTTGGTATTTATAAATTTTTTTGGAAAAATTTAGAAAATAATATTAAAAATATATAACACGTTTAAAGTTTTTAAATAAAGCAAAAATCTTTAAAAGTAGACTGTATAAAACAATAATATTAGGCAAAAATCTATTTATTTTGAAACGTAAAATAATTACTATTTATTGTTAAAATAAATGAAAAATACTATAGATTTTAAGGCCAATAATATTGAAAATTATATTTACAAAAAAAGAGTAATAAATAAAAAGTGTTTTACTATTTATTTGAAAATATTCTCATTAATGTTTAATGTGAATCGAAACTCTAACATAGATTGTATTTCTACATTGTAATTTAGTTAATAAATGTACATGTATGTAGGCGAAATGCCTACTAGTCGTGTGCAGCAAAAGTGGCATTCAAGGCGAGGAATGGGCCAGTTAGCTTTTGGCAAGTATAAACTGAAAATCTACTGAACCCAATGAGTACGAAAGGACTGCTCATCCCTGTGCTCTATCCGTCTATGAGCTGAACCAACAAATAGAAAACATTGTTTTCGCGAATAAAACCCACATTTTCTCGATATGCGTACAATGTATGGGGTATTTCAAACCTATTTATCGATATATTTGTTCGATTGCTATATATATTACGATTCGCTGTTAGCGCTCGCGTGCGAACCTCCGCTACATTTCTGCATTTTCCTAAAATAGGCCGAAGTATTAACAATCAGAATAAATGGGAAAATCAATACAATTTTTTACAGCGAATACACTGAAATCGAGCGTCATTTTGATGCACATAACGCACAGGCAAAAGGAGACTGTGCTCTCACTCGCGCTCCACCAGCTATTAGGTCGGCGTCGAACGCATACGAATAAACTGGCGATTCAGCGCTCGTCAGCTCAGCCTCTCTTCGCACTCGAAGTGAGAGAAAACAAAATAGCAATAAAAGTCTAATTTTATTTGTGCCTCAATTGGCTGCCAATTGGCTTTCATTATATAATATCCAACCGTTTGTTGAATTAGTCAAATGTAAGTATTCTAATAGCTATCGAAACGATTATAAATCTTTACGAAATCACTATTCCTGTCATACGAGTCCCTGAGTGTCATAAAGTCGGCTCTAATTCATCCGATAGATTAGAATCCATGACAAACCAATGCCAATTAATAGCAAGTTGTTTTTTGCCAAACACATACACCGTTTAATCAAATATTCAATTTATAGATCGAAAAGTTCGCGTCGACTGTACAGTACATTCGTGTAGATAAACAACACCTGCTTTTAGTTTGATTGCTTGCTTAGTTTTTAATCGTACTGTGCAAACGTTTTAATTAGAGTAAAAGTGTTTTTTCGTTTCCAGTCAAACAGTTTTTTCGTAGTAAACGTATAAAAAAGAGTCTATTTTAACGAATTTTTTCCACTAAATAGTGTCAATGAAATGTCATTTCGATTCTTAGCTAAACCCGAGTACTGTTTGCCGGCGACAATGTATGTGTAGTGGAAGGCAAACCCCCAACACCTGTACACTCTCGCACATACGAGACTACCCGTGCGACCCAAGGATTCGATTGGATGCGAGAATTGATGGGAAGTCGAGTGTCTGTCGAGTAAATGCCGGTCTTTGCGGATCGGAAGCATCGGAAGCAATATCGTCGTCAAAGTCTCAAACTTCGCCTCATTTTCTAGTTTCGATACAAAACAATCGATTGATATAATCAACAGAACAACGAATTTTCACATTTATGGCAACAATTACTTCAGCCGAAGACGAGGACAAGTCGACCGCCGACAGCGACTCCGAAGAGAAGTCGTCGCCGCGTCTGTTCGGCTCTGAGCGCCTCTGGGGCTTCAAAGACAACCTCTTCTCCGGACTCTCGTCCCGATTAGAGGCCGCACTTCACGCAGGCTTTGACGTCGCCTTCACCGACAGTGCAGACAATGCACCCGACGCTCACAAGATGGTCACCAGCAATAGTTCCGCTTCTTTCTCCCGAAAATCAAAGGATAGGTATGTCATATGTGTCTACAATTCTATTTGTTTGCAAAATCTAACCCAGCTTGTTATGTACCGGTGCCATTGATTAACCCTGCTCATTGTGCCCAGGTCTGTGTTCGGTCAGCCCGAAATCAATTACCAAAATCAAAGTCTTCATCGCAATAAAGGCCAGAGTTTGGACTCATTGGACACTCTGGACAGCGGGCAGAGTATGGGCAGCAGCTGTACGTCGGTCTCCGAACTACGCAATCTCGAGGTCCACGACCCGCTCAAGTTCTACCGGACCAACGAGTCGTTGGGCACCGGTAGTGGTCAGTCAACTAGTCTCGAGTCGTCCGATGCCGAAGACGATAATTTCAAGAGATGTGATTCGCGGCAGTCGGACAAGTCGTCGGTGTCGAGCGCCAGCACTGATAGTCAGGTCGACGAGTTGTACAGAGACTCCAAATTGTTTATGAAGTCATTCGTTACGAAAATTTTTAATGAGAGGTAAGTTCAAAAACAGAGATGTATTGAAATAAGTTTATAAAATTTACAGTGTATTTCTGTTTTGTTTGCCAGCAATGCCATCACTTTAGAAGAAAAGGCAAAGTTTGGCCAAATGTGTAGAACAGAGTTCGGGAGGTTATGGTTCGCGCGGTGTATAAACGAACAGGTAGGTTTCGAATAAAATTAGACAAGTACATTTGCGATAACAATCTATTGTCGGTTGAGCAGAGGGTGCACAACAAGAAGGTGCGAGAGACGACGTTCTACAGTCTGGCCCAGTACTTCGCAATCGTACTGTTCGAGTGCTCGGAATCGGATGACTTCACGCCCGCGAAGACTATAATGAATATGTGTTTCACTTTTTATTTCGAAACCCATTTGCAAACCCAACCCAACAAACAGTACTTATATCACGTCCTACGAGAGCAGCCGATCTGGAGGTCTCTGCGCTTCTGGAACGCGGCCTTCTTCGACGCTCTCCAGGCCGAGAGAGCCAACCGGCCAACACCTACCCAATGCCAACTCAATCAGTATAATAGGGACGACATTATTGATGAGAATAAGTTTCAACAGAATATTACTTTCGGACAACTCGGGTATGCATTCATTCATTAATATACAGTAATTCAGTGCTATTTTTAGAATTAAGTGAACATTTCTAATAAAGTTCTACAGTAGTAAATTTATACTTTGTAAATAAAAATGTAGGCAGTAGTATAAATTAATGCATACTTGATAAAATTATTCTAAAAATTTGTCAGTTCTTTAATTAAATTAAATTAATTCATTTGTTTTATTGTGCGAATAGTTGAGAAATAAATTTGTTTTCATATAAACATGTTTTCTATTTACAGAGCATTCACTCATAATATGCATTCATTTGGTTTAACGAAAGAACTATGTAATGAATTTTTGAGGAAACAGAGCATAATTGCAAACCTTCCTCCAGGTATAGCAAACACCCAAACACTTGCATTCGACTGAATATTGAATTGAATTTTTGCTCATTTTTGTCGTAATTACAGAACAGATATCACTTCTGCGAGAGAACATCGAACTTATGTATTGTCGCTAAGAGTGTGTGAAAGCCATCCAAATATCGATTGATTGCGTTCTCTGTTCGCTATTAATGCAAAACAACACAACAAAACAATATTAATAATAATGCTATTAATAGATTCATATTTATACAAATAGAGGATATTTATGACTACAATACCACTCAAATAATATAAAAGTAGATTTACAGTATATCAAATTTATCATGGCATATTATAAAAAGTTTAATTTAATGAATTGCGTGAAACAACAAAATATTGCAAAATATCGATAATATATTAAAATTATAAATATATAACACATATATGAATATATGATAAAATACACTCAAACCTTCTCAGGAGTGAAACCCTCCTAACAATTAACAATACCCTAAACCCCCTTTCATGTAAACCCACTTTATATTCACTTTTCATAAGTTTAGCCCTCAATGAGTGAATATACAGAATATTCTGTGCAGTATATTCGGTGCCGACCATTGCGGACATCGCGAGGTTTGAGTGTATTATGAAATATCATTAAAGAATAATAATCTCAAAAATACTATTGAAATAACGATTAGATTAGAAATAGAAAACAAATATCTATTTATAAAAGTATGAAAATATGCGACAATTCCTGAAACACATTCGTAGAGCAAAAGAGTGGAAAATAGTGTAAAAATAGTTTCTCGAAAACCTTTAGCCAATTATGCGGTCGAAGCTAATTGTGATTCGCTGAGTGTGCGTCCGGCCCGGCGTCCGGCCCGGGCGGACACACCTGCCTATCGGTCATATTGTGTCTATTTTTCAAATTCGGTTCACAAGTGATCACAAAAACTGTGTATTATTTGTAAAACTTATAAATAGTCTAATTATTTGTTGTAATTTATATTTTGTAAAGAGGAAGCAATTTTAATATCAGACCATTTGTAACATGCTTAATTTAGTTATCTGGCCAAATATCATCTGATAACTGAGAAAACAAGCAATGTATTCTCAACGTTACCACAAATGTCAAGTTTATTTTTAAAGGATATTCGAGAAATTCAGTCAAACCTATCGCCAAAAAGGCTTATATAATGTGATTAAACAAAACTAGAAGTCATATAACAAGTGTTGAAACGATTTATTATAAGTTTGTAAAACAAACCAATTATCCAATAAATGACTCTATTTTCGCGTAGAATACACTGAATAAACATTTATTTATTACAACTATTTTATTAATGCAAAGACTGACTCAAGTTTGCGGTAAACACAGTACGAGTGAAGCGGACGAGCGATGAGTCGAGTGTACGGCCTATGAGACGCTCATTGAGAAGCTGTGATAGAGTCGAGAGTCGAGCGAAGGGTTGAAAGCATTGAGTAATCGGTTTATTCGATAAACGCGTAAACGAGTCGTCACTTCAGTCGTCAAACAAAACAATAGATTTGACACTAATTTAGAGCGAATTGCGCGCAAACGGCGACCAATGGCCGACTTCGTGCACTGCAACGCGTGTTTGAAGACCGAACTGAGCGACCGGTCGGTGACGTACGTACTGAGCGAATGCGAGCGCGTCTTCTGCGCGGAGTGCGCGCCGGCGGCGGTGCGCGAGTGCGCCAAATGCGGGCCCAGAGGCTGTCGGACCGTCGAACTGAACGCCGCGGCTCACCCGGACATACAGTTGTGCTTTCGGGACATGTCGTCGACGCTCCGGCGGCTCCAAAGAGTGGAGAAGTTTCAGAAATCGCAAACTAATCACTTGATTCACGGATTGATTGCTGAGAACCGACGGCTCGCGCAAGACATCGACGACCAGAAACGGCTCTTTCAGGACCTCCAGAACGAGACCAATAGTTTGCGCTCACAGTTGGACGCGAGAGGTCACCAGCAGAGCGCCGGTCGCGACCGGAGGCTAATCACCGATTTGTTCGACTCTCTCCACAACAAGAATGTAGTCAACGGTCTGTTCGAAGCCGAGCGACAGAACCGATCGGTTTATGCGGACAATCGGATCCATGACATCGAGAACGAGGAGCCGATGAGTGCGTCGATCGGTTCGTTTGGCCAACCGATGTCGACAATCGCCGGAAGTTACAAATCGGAGGCGTCGTTGCGCCCGAAGAGGTCGTCGCCGCTCCGAACCCCTCCTTCCGGCCCTAAGCGACAATCTCTGAGCTCGAAGACCAGCAAATACTTCCCGCTATTCGAGTTACCGCCGATGAGTCCGATGACGATCACCAAACGCCACATCAATCCATCCAATTGTTTGGCGAAGTCCCACCGCTCGGGCCTAACGCCGAACGACCAGAATATGCGTTCGCAGAGCACGCCGTCGACCGACCGCTCGTCGATTATGACTCTGACTTCGCTTTACCGCAAAAATGTTCCCAAATATTGAAATCAACTTTAAATTCAATTCGTATTTAATTTCTAATTAAGTATTTATTATAATCAATAAAAATTTGATTTAATTCGTTATTAATTCAGTAAATCATTAATTCTGTTCTCATTTCCATTCATAAAAATACTAATTATTAATAAATTATTTAATTCTTAAAAATTGTTTAATTTATTTGTTGATAGAATTGTTTATAATTATAATTAAGCAAGATTTATTTTGATGGCTATTAATGATCTATTCCGGTACGACCAAGATGTTTGAATCGAGCGAATTGATTGCGAACTAAAGCAAAGTTTGTGGATCCGGAGCTCAATTGCCGACTCGCAGAGCGCAGCACAGCTGAGGCTAAGCGTGAAGAGAGCGATGCCTTCGGTTGAGAGACTATAGTCTGTTATAGTCTAACATTGAAATGAATTATTAAACCCAAACTCGAGTGGAATATCAGTTCGAACGGCGCCTCAGAATCGCCTTATCTCTCAATTCACGAATTAATTCAAATTAAATACATTTTTCTTTAATTGATTCAAAAATTACAAAATTATTTTTTGACGAACTTTTCCTTAAACCGCAATTACATTAATTAAATAAATTTTTGCTGTGAATAAAAAATATACAGTATTTAAATCAAAATTCAAACCAACGCACAAATATTATCATGCTTATAATGCCGAAAAAATTGTTTTGTAAATAATTTTTCAAATTAGTAAGATCATATTTAAAACGAAATTTTAAATTTACGTTAAACTGTAATCAATATATTTATTTAATTAAACAGTATAATCTTGTTTACTCAGATGTCTGATAAAGCAGTTAATTTTGAAATTTATTAACAAGGAAATTTAGCAGAAATTGTTTCTAAATGTAAAAGTAGTGCAATTTTGATTTTAAATATTACATTTAAAACTAAGTTCATGTTTATTTTTAGCGCAAGTTGTGCTAAAACGACATTTAAGATAAATGCGAATAAAAATGATATAAAAAGATTGAATTCAATACATAAAAAGATGTGAGTCTTCGGAGACTTTCGAATAGGTGTTGGCGTTCGGCGCCGGAAGAAGTGCTCGGAATTTAAAGGTTATATAAATTAAGAGAAAAAAGTTATATAGATATGGGTTTGGGATTACAATTGAAGACTAGAGTGCAATAGCGAACCGAAGCAATCATTGGCTCCTTTTTATTGATTGACATTCGTTTTGCTAGAATTCTCTCGCATTTCCAGATTTTTTGTCTCTAATACTAAGTTCAGAAAACAATGCTTTCAATGGTTTCTCGTATTATGCGCTCAAAAGACGAGTTTAATTCGAACCGAATTTTTTTCGAACAAAAATTTCTATTTTTAATTAGCTTAAAGCGAGCTTGATAAAAATCCAATGTTTTGCCATTCACAAATGTTTGACTTCTGTGTAAAATTTAAAAGTTCTCAATAAATATTAGGTTATAATCAGATAAATGTGTCGACTCTTGTGTTTAGCGAATAATTTGAGAGAAATGGCGATTAATTAGTGATTTTATACACTTTTTCCTATTAAACACTATTAAATTTAAACATGCTTTTCTGTATTAAACACATTAAAGCTAATTGGTTTACCTGTGCAAATTTTAATCAGTTTCACGGATTATTTTTTTTATTATAGTAACTATTAAGCAAAAAAATGCCATAAAATTTACTAGATAAATAATATGAAAAAACTAAGTCTTAAAATTATTTTTTAATTTCGAATTTAAATAAAATTTTCTAAATTATAAAAATAATTGTTTCAAATGAAAGCATAGTGATAAAATAATTATTGACTATTATTATTTGAGTGCGAATTTGAAGATTTTTTTTTTACATATCAATAGACTAGACATGTTACAGTAGTGTGTTATTTAATGCAATTAAATTGATACAGTATAAATTGATTGTAAAATTAGCCAGACATATGAATAAATAATTGTTTTAACCTGAATAGAAATACCAATAAAAACTTTTCTGCAATACATAGCAACAAATTCGAGCAATATTTGCAAATTCCAGACAACAATAAATGCGACGAAAGGATCGGACGGAACAGAAATATAAGCTATGTTTTGGCGAATATTGTGTTTAGTTTTGAATAGTTTTCAATCGAAATCAATAATTACAAGCAATTAGTGTATAATGAGATAAAATGCTATTTTTTGTAGTTTCGAAAAATTATAAAAAATTAAATTAATTACAAAAAATTGACAAATAATTAGTCCAAGGAATACATGTTCTGCTTGAGAGAGAGGACAGGGAGAGGGAGAGAGGAAAGGCAGACAGAAGTGACACAAAGAGAAGGCTTAGAGACGGAGAGCATGAGAGTGACGGGAGTGAGTGTGTAGTGAGACGGGAGAGCGAGTGCGAGAGAGAGAGACACTGCGAGTGCGAACACCTCTCTATCCGTCACCGAAATGAGAGAATGAGAACGAATGGTATTATATGTTTGAATAATAGTAAAGAACATCAGTGACTGAGAGCAGCGATACAGCGATTCGATGCTATATATACTGCATATACTGCTCGAACGCGAAGGCAATAGTCTAGCGATCGAGTAGTAGTCGTTTTATTACATAAGAGTTTGTATTCCTATATCATATCGATAGACAACACATTCACAGCGAATAAAGTTTTAATCAAAACAGATATCGAATAACTAGAGATAACATACAATGTAGAAGAAAAACAATTGTAATTATATTAAAAGTAGATTTCTCTATTAATTCCAAACCAAAACAACATTTCACAATGGCAACTTTAGCGAGGAACAATCTGGCAATTTCGAAATCACAGGTGTATCATGTTAGAATTCGGCTCAATTGGCTCGAAGCTCTGTGTTAGGACAGAGTGTTAGAGTTGAGGACTTTATAGTGAAATATATACATAAATCGTCGAGAAATGAGAAAAATAGCGAATTTTCGGTTAGATTATCGACATATTTGGCGAATGCATTGAATGCATTGATTGCATACAATCAGACGTCGCATATAATTCGCGAATTAATTGTTTTCTCCACACCATTAATGACTCCTAAATGAGAGCATTGATTGGTTTTGCTGTCATTTTAATGAAACTCACATTAAATGCATAAGACTTTAGAATTGGAGAGAATTCGAGAGAAAGAAGTTGTAGTCGAGAGTCGAGTCTCAAACCGAGAAACCGAGAACATAGAGACGGAGAGGGAGACGGAGAGCGCCGAGAGAGCGAGACGGAGAGGGCGAGAGGGAGCGCGAGAGGCACTGCCGAGCGCTGGAGAGAGACGTTGGAGTGCGAGAGTGTGTGAGCAGACACTCATCACAACTAGACTGCGAGCGCGAGTAGACTGCGCGCCGGCTCTCCCCACCCGAGACCGACCTTTTCGACACTTTATTCCACTACTACTTCTTATTTCACAAAATACTATTCTATTAAATAAGCTTGTTATTTTTAGAATAAGAAGTTTTTCTTATACTCCTTATTTATTACTATGTAATATTCTATCTTAATGAAAACTAGTAAAGTTACGTATACATTTTGCATTGATGACCAAGACAAATTAATTTATTAAATAAAACAACCATTTAATACATAGTAATACTGTTTGTACAGTAGTGATAGTTTTATAAATAATATATTTGTAAATATTTAGAAAGAGCATGGCAAATTAATAAATAACTCTTTTAAAAGCATAAATAAAAAGTTAATAATTTTTATTTAAACAATTAACAAATAACTTTAACGAATATAATATTGATATTAATATAATAAGTATTTAGATTTAGAATTAGAGATAAAATTTTAAATTAATTAAAAACGAGCAAAAATATACATTGTACAATAGTTAGTTCGCCGGTTAATACTGGTATTAGCATTGGTAACAATCATTGTTTAAATAAATGTTTGGAAAAAACTTTGAAAGTGTAGCATCAATCTAAGTATGATATGGCAAATATGCATGATGATCTGGACGAGAGGGGGAGGAGAGGGGCTGGAGAGGAGGTGGAGAGGTGGAAGGGACGGTGGTCGGGTCGGGCAGGGAGGTTGGTTGGGTGGAGGCACGTCTAGGCGAGCATTCCGTTGTGAACTCAGGGCGGCTACAAATGATGCCGCACTCACACCGAGTGAAAGATAGGAGAGAGACCTGATATGTATGGGAGCGCTGGAGAGCGTGTGTTGAGAGTACGGAGAGGAGTGCGGGAGCGTTGAGGGAGCGGTAGGAGAGCGGTGAGGGAGCAGTGAGAGAGTGGTTAGAGAGTGAATGGTTGTGTGTATTGTGAATGTTGTTTGAGTGTTGCCTTTGAATGCTTTAGGCTTTCCATTAGTCTCTACACAGAGTAGAGCCAAACAGAGCCAACGCTCAAAAGCAAATGGCGTTCAGACTAACTCTCGTACCCATTGTCCAAACGAAGATGTCTGCTGAAGAACAAGTCAATCACCGCTACCGCATCTGATCCGCATCTTAGCCATCATTCGGTAAGTCGAGACACTGTTTATCACCGAAACCTCATCTCAACCAACACTACATTGAATTTGCATTGCCATAGACTTAGCATTAGTCCTATGGCTATACCCATACCAGTGCTGTCTATGCATACAATATCTGTCTGTTTTGTATATGTGGTATATGTCGTGTATGTGTCTGCACCAGAACACCGACCGCCAGACCACTGTTTACACGCCGTTCCCCTCGTGTGCGATGCGAACGCCACAAATGGTTCACTCGATTGTTGTTATTGTTTTAGACATCGGTTTCGTCTAATCACTCAATACTGAGTTGCGATTAGACGGCAATCAGTGCCTCATCTCATGTCTACTCGACTCGAGTCATACCTCAATCAGTGTCTCTCCAATGCAATTGTCTCGAAATCATACAATTAGTGCCGATTTGACTAACAGTTCGGCACAACTCGTGTCATGTCTTCTCGTTTAGACTTAGTCTCAAAATTATCGGTCAATCGATATATACTTTAAATTATATTTTATTGATATCTTATTTGTATTTCATTTTTTGCTTTATTTAGTTTAAAAGTCAGTGTTTTTTCGTAACATTTTTTCCTCAAATGTTTGGTTTTGATTACTAATGTTTAGATTTAAATATTAAATCGAAATGATATTCATTTGAAAGCAAATAATTGATTGAATGAAATGTATTTGTGAGACACACACCGAATGACTGACTCTTCTATATCTCTCTCTCCCTTACAGTCAGAGCTATTATTACATTATTTTATCGATTTTTATAGCATTTGTCTAATGAAACAAATCTTTAATTATTGCCTAAATATTAGCGCAAAAATTGTTGCAAAAATGCTATTTCAACGACGAATACTTGCTTTTAGTTTTGAATCGAATTAATATATTTTATCGATATTTGTTTGAATAACAAGTTTCTTAATATTGGTATTATTTCGATGCGACGAATATTTTTTCAATAAAAATTAGAATAGATTTTGAATTAAAAACAAAATTTGTTTAATTCGGCGATAATTGTGATATTTAGCGAACAGTAAATAATTGCCGGTTTTTAAGGCGAACTGATCGCCGGTTTTCAATGTCTAACGAAATACGAGTTTAAAGCGATTTTATTAATGATTTCTAACCTAAAACTCAATCATTGGTTTAGGTTTAGTGCAGATATTGATAGAGGACTCAGACGTTGACTCTCGGCGTTGGGAAAGCGTTGCAACGCTTAGGCTATTATACGAATCCATATTATTAGCGAAAAGTCTGCAATGAATCGCGAAGTGCAGTCGAAATGGTTTTGATTACACATTATTAGGATAATTGAGATTTAATACGAGTCGCGGCCGACAGTCGGTTTGGGCGCCGAATGCGGTGCCCAATGCAAAGAGTGCCGTATCCGCGAGTGTGAGTGCCGAACGACCAGTCCTTCCTGTTGTGGTGCCGACAGAGCGACGAATGCGTTGCCGATGTGTTTGTGTGTTTGCAGTGAAATATACGGCGAAAAAGTGGTGCCAAAAGTGTTTAGTTTTCGGGGATTTCTCGCCTTTTCGCCCAAAAATCAACTTTTTTTCCTCTCCTCTCCTCTCAATGTGCGTACGGTTTGGCACTATTGCCACCGGTTTTCGAGGCAATACTGAAATGCCTTATCCCTCGCGGCGATTGAGGGCTGCAATCACTACACACTTTGCAGTCAATGACCAACAATTGCTTTCTTTTTAAATACGAGATATAAAAAGCTGTTCCAAACGTCGACTGCAAACTCGCACTGCACTCACTGCCTGGCCTTGAATTGGATAATACGAGCGCTGAGTCTACGCGAGAGTAAGGCGAGTGAGAGATGAGTAGTTTTCTGATCACAAATCAGGGATTTTATCGAAAGAGAGAGACTCTTCTCTTCGCACAGATATCGCAGAAATGTATTCAACTTTTTTGTCGCATATCTTCATATTGTGATCCATTTTGACGACCGATTTCCAGACAATTGTTACTCGGATTTCGATTCGAAATATTAGGCAAACATTCGCATCCATTCACTCCATTCAGTCGATTGTCTCCCAAACCAAACACTCAGACATTTGCCGAATACCCAACAAAACTATATCTAAATATTTGTATAACTAATGAATTATTTGTTTCTTTTTACAGATATTTAATTAAAATTCGTGTCAAATATGGAATCGAATTAGAAGTTCAATTAAATTGAAATTTTGAAGAGATTTTTCTGGAATTTATTATTTACGAGAGATTTATATATATATTGGAAAAGTTTTTTTTTATTGTAATAAATACGACAAAAATATTTAATAATTTTATTTAAAAGAAATTGTAAATAAATCGCTGGAAATCCGATGAATACGTGAAATATCAGTGAATCCAAACGGGAATTATGTGTTTCAAACGGATTATACGAAACGAACGTTCAATGGATTTAATCTGAGACTCGAGAGGCGAACGACTCGAGCGCTCGAATAGATTTGCGAACAATTAAAACGATTTGTTTCGCAAAATATTTCGAATCAATTGATTAATAATTGTTGTGATAATTGATTGGAAGTCCTATTCGATACTAATTGCGGTGACCGTCGATGAGAGCGATGTTGTGAAGTGTCAGAAGTGATATATTTATGGATACCTCAGACCTCACAGGAATGGCAGACTATCAGCTAATCGGCGATGCTTTCGGTCAGTACTAGTGCTCACTATTTGGGCTTTTATTTCGAGTTTTGTTTCATTTTTTGTATAAATTATTATTTTTTGTTTTGTTTTGTTTTTTCATAAATGAGTGGAAAAGTTAAACTAATTTGTAATGAAATCGTGAATTAGGATACCATTCGGGGTATGGAAGCGCTTCAGGTCAGCCAACCGGTCAGTCGGGACAACCACAGGGGTCTGGACTGCCAGTTGGCGGCAACAATATGCCGTCTTCTGTGTTAAGCGGTCTGTCCGGCCAGACGTCAGCGCAGGCCTACCATCAGTTGCAATCACAACACGCGTCGAGAGCCGCGTACCCGCAGAGTACAGATTCCCTTCAGATGAGCCATAAAATTCATAGTCAATACCCTAATTATGGATCGGGAGGTAGTGCTAGTGTGCAGGGGTTGGGCGTTCGCGGACAGTACCCGACAGATCCACGATATGTACAGCACGGGATGGCTGACTACAACTCAGCTATGAGTCAATCGCATCTCCAATCACTACAATCAGGCGCTCCGACACAACCCCCGGGAATGCCCAGTGCTTACGGTCAACAGAGTCTGATGGGACAGTACGCGGGGCAGCGGATGCATACGCCGGGACTGACACCTTCGCGACAGCCGGCCGGCGCTCCGATGCACGGCATGCCCTCCCACTACAGCTCTTCATATCCATCGGCACCGACACAGAGCGGCGGCGGCTATCACTCACATTCGACTCCTGGCAGTAGTGACATCTGGTCGGGTCAGGGCGTCTCACATATGCAGCAAAGCTCGTCATACCCGGGCTATCCCGGCTCGGGCAGCAGTGGACCGCCGCCACAGGCAGTGCCGCACTCGGCGGCAATGCACGGCCCGAGAGCTGGTCAGAGCCAATATGTCGGTCACAGCGAGTACAGCAGTTCGATGCACGCGAGCGAACAGCAGCGCCAGTACTACTCGTCGTCGAGTGGAGGCCCGACTCAACCCCAATCAATGACGGCTCACATTCCTAGTGACGGCTCGACATTGCCTTATCCAGCATCATCTCAGGGCCCCTACAGCTCGAGCGCCGGCTCACAGGGCGGACCACAAGCGGCGTCCACTCGCGGCGGGCCTCACGGCTCCGGTATTAACAGCGGTTCAGTGCCCCGACAGCAATACTTGGGTTACAGCGCTTCTGCGCTCCAATCACAGCCGACGTCACAACCAACTCAACCCCAAAGTAGCGGCGCTTCGATACCGAGGTATCCGCAGCAGTATTCGGGATATCCCCAGTCGGGCAGTTATGGCGACTCCTCAGCGCAATCACGTCTTTCTCCATATCCATTACCGCAGGCCAGCGGTCCGGCCGGGCCTAACAGTCCTCAGTTCAGACCCGGCTTTACGTCGAGCGCCGGCTCACAGCTGTCATCACTGTCTCCGCGCCGACCGACGACGACACCGCCGGCCGGCTCACCGATGCCGCCATCCTCTCACACACCCGACCGCAACACATCCAACAACACATCGCAGGCGTCGGCACATCAGTCGAGTTTCCCCATCAGTCCCGGCGCTAACCACTTGTCGAGTCCCGTGCAGGGCATGAGTCCGGGCTCTTCAGTTCCATCGACGCCTTCCAGTCTCCAGCAGTTGGAGCAGATGGTGATGCCTCACCTGAGCGCAGGGGTCAACAACACGAAAGCCTCGATACCGGTCTCGACTAACAACTCTTCCTCGTCCTCCACGTCCTCCTACTACGGCTCCGTCGGCCCGAACACGCCATCGGCCGGAGCGGCGCCGCCATCGCCACAGCCGGCCAACGCCGGTCAGCGGCCGGGACAGGGGATGTACTCTCACTACCCGACGGCAGGCAATATGCCGTCAAATCAATCTCAATATCCATACCATCAGTACCAGCAGAACAGCTCTCACTGGTCGGGCCCTCAGCCCAACCCAATCGCTTCGTCGGCCGCGGCTTCGAGCGGTTCCTCGACTTCGATCACAAATACTCATTCGATGGGTGGCGTGAGTGGAGGCATACCATTGCAGCCACAGTCGACACTCGCGTCGATCGGCCAGTCGTCGACCCAAGCGTCGACACATCAAAGCTCACCCACAGTCGCCTCGAACTCGTCGTCGCCGAACGTTAGCAAAGCTGACGTCTCGAACAGTGCGATCGGCGGACAATACAACTCATACGGCAGTGACCTGAACGCCGTGAGTGCGACCGATTCGAACTTCTCTCAATCATTCGTCAGTCGTTCCACTTCCTCGTCGTCCAACCCGACCCCTCCTTCCTCTTCATCGTCGTCTTCATCACAACCATTACAACAAAGCGGATATTCCGTATCGCAAAGCACCGGTAGTGTGTCATTCGATTCTCCAGTAATAAAAGCACAGCACAAGCAGCAGCAGTCAGCACAGGCAGGACAGGCAGCACAAAACGATACTCAACAGTCACAGCAGCAGCAGCAACAATCTCAAAGCCAGACGTCCGGCGCCCCTATGGCGTCGCCGACACATATGTTTGATTCAATCAAAAGCCCGAACGCGACGACTCCGAGGCCTCTCTCCGAGCCGTTGGCCAACGACTTGCAGTCGAACCAGAATTCAAATCAATCGCAATCCGAGAGAATACCTAATTCTCAATCAGTTCCAGTGACACAACCGCCGCCACAGATGATGGGTCCGGGCGTTACACACGGCTCACATCACCCGTACCACCAGATGATGCATCAGCAGCAGGTGCATCAGGGGTACCCACCGCAGCCCCAAATGGCTAATTACCAGAACAGTTACGACCCGTCGGCCTACGACATGAACTCAATGGGCGCTGACATGCAGTCGTCCGGAATGAATGCCGCGCCGTATGGCGATCACGACATGATGTATGATAGCTACGGGATGGGCAGTATGGACGGCATGGGTGGCCCACCGATGGGCGAATACCATAGGGAACCGACCGGAGAGTTCCCTCCAATGGATCCCTATTCGGCCAACTTTGACGACAGTTATGGCGAACCGCCGACGAAACGCAAGGGTAAGGGACGACCGAAGAAGGATCCGAACGAACCCAAGAAGGAGCGGAAGCCTCGACAGCCTCGCGCTCCCCGCGGCACAGGTCGCGGGAGGGGTAGAGGCGCTAAAAACAATTTGGGGGACCGGATGCCACCAATGCCTCCGACGATGATTCCGCCGGAGTATGACCCGAGCAATGGTATGCCGTACGGAATGCCTCCCGAAAACCTAGATATGTATAGTCACGAGATGTACGGCCAACCGATGCCTCCCCAACAGCACTCGGCGTTGGCGTCAATGCAATCGCAACCGATTCCTTCGATGGTTTCGATGCCACCACTTCCTCCGCCGGTGCCGCAGCAGCAGCAGCAACAACAACAGCCACCGCCACAACAGGCGCCGCCGCCATCACCTCCACCTCCTCCGCAGTCGCCGCCACCACAACAGACACAGCAACTAAACCATTGTCCGCAACAGCAGTTGCCGACACAACAGGCGATTCCGACTCTTCAGCCGCCGCCACAACTGACGCCTCAAATCGATACACCCATCACATCACCGGCCGGTTCACTGCCTCCGCGCAGTTTCACGGCTTCGCCGACTCCGCCGACACTTCCGGTCGAACCGCCGATTCCGCCGATGATTGAGAAGCCCTTAGAGAGCGAACAGAACTTATATTCCGAGAATTTTTTAGAGGAAACGACAATCAATGAGTCGAACAGTTTGAACGAAACGACTCTTATTTCGATGCCAACCGAAGACGAGCCCAACATCTCAGTGGTCGTCCCATCCGAACGCGAGATGTTTACGCCTCCGCCCAGAGACGCGTCTCCCTGTCCGCCGCCGACCACTGATGACGTGATACCCGAACCAAAAATCGATTCCTACGAGTTCTCAGAGGAACAGCAGTTATTGGCTTCGACTCCAGTCAAGGCTCCGAAGCAGAAGAAGGCGAAGAAGAGGAAACCCAAGAAGGAGGTGACGGAACCAGACATCGAGAACGAGTTGAGCGCTGAGACCGAACCGAAACCACCGAAACCGAAAAAAGCGAAGAAACGGAAGAAAAAGCAAACCGAGACTCAAGAGACCGAAACAGTAATCGAAGCACCAGTTCCGGCCGAAGAAACCATCGATTCTGTTAAGACATCACAAACCGATTTGGACGACGCGACCCAAGAGTCGTCTCAATGCGATTCGAGTGCTATCGAGTCGAGCGCTGGTAAGGGTTCGGCCAAAAAGGAAAAGTCGAAAAGAGGTGATTCGAGTCGTTCGAAGAAACCGAAAATCAAGAACAGGTCGCCGAAGAAGAAATTGCCGAAACTGGCGCTTAAGTTCAGTAAGAATAAGAAGAAGCGACGGTTCGGCACCGGTTCGCCCGACCACTCGGATCTCGAACGCACTCCTCCGCCGTCTCCCGACGACACCGAAAGGCGTCGTTCGGCCAGACATACGAAGCGCCAGAAATATACCGATGATATCGAACTCGATTTGTCCGACGATGACGACAATACGCAGAAGAACTCGGCCGGCGTTCTGACGCCACTCCTGGACAACAATGGAAAGCCCGTCGGCGACGGACAAGTACTAAGTGTTGTGACGAATATAAATGAGGACACAATGGTTGTCGAGAAGATCATGAGTTCGCGATTGGCTCAGAGAGAGCTCGAGGACGAGAACAACGAGACGGCCGAAACGGACCCCAACTTCAAGCCGCAGACCATCGAAGTCGAGGAGTTTTTCGTGAAATACAAGAACTTATCGTATTTTCACTGCGAGTGGAAGACTGAGGAGGAGTTGGAAAAAGGCGACCGACGTATCGGTCAGAAGGTTAAGCGCTTCCGGCAAAAGAAGGACACAATGAATATGTTTGACTTCTTGGACGAAGAGCCCTATAATCCCGATTACATCGAAGTCGACCGCATTCTCGACGTCAATGAAATCGAAGAAATCGTTGAAATTATCGCCGAAAAGGAGGAGAAAGCGGTCGATAAGACCGAACCCAAAGACGAGACGGAATCGCAAACCGAATCGCAAACAAACGATTCGCAGACTATTGATACGATAGAAACGGACAAAACGGAACCGAATTCTACCGAATCTTCAATTGTGCCAAACGATGCCTGCAGTGAGAAGACTGATCCAGAAGTCAGTGACAAAAGTGAGATAAAAGACATCAAATCTGAAGATTCGAGTGAAAAGACTATCGAAAACGAAGAGACAAAAGAAGAGAAAGTTTTGGACAAATCTGAGGACAAAGTGTCGCTAAAAGAAGAAAATGATGTGAAAGACGAAGCGATAGACAAATGCGAAGAAACTAAAGACGAATTGAAAGACGAATCCAAAGATGAATTGAAAGACGAATCGAAAGACGAATCGATGGAAACGGATTCGAAAGTAAGTGAAACCGAAAAACCAAAAGAAGAGACAATCGAGAAAACGGAAGCGCCGGAAGAGGTGGAAGAACCGAAACCCGTGCAGACGAGACTCGTCAAACACTATTTGGTGAAGTGGAGAGCTCTGGCCTACGAGGACAGCACTTGGGAACTCGAGGATGACTTGGATCCGATCAAAGTCGAGCAGTTCTGGAGATTCCGAAAGCCTCCGCCGAAGAACGAGTGGAAACCGAAACGGAAGCCGAAAGCCGTCGACTGGAAGAAAATCGAAGAATCGCCGGTCTATAAGGCGGGGAATATACTGCGAGAGTACCAATTGGAAGGTCTGAATTGGTTGAGCTTCTGCTGGTATAACGGGTATGTCATCTGTTTAGCGCCCGATTGGTTCGGATTTAGCATTTGTTTAATCCAATCGAATATTTCGCTCTTTTAGTCAAAACTGCATTTTGGCCGATGAGATGGGTTTAGGCAAAACGATCCAATCCCTGGCCTTTGTTAACGAAATATGCAATCACGGCATCCCCGGCCCGTTCCTCGTGATTGCCCCGCTCTCGACGATCGGCAACTGGCAGCGGGAGTTCGAGACCTGGACTGACCTCAACGTCATTACATATCACGGAAGGTATGGATTGCAATGAATTGATGTATTGACTCATTTAACTAATGTCAGTGCGATTCGACCGAACAGCTCCGCGAGTCGTAATATGCTTCAGGAGTACGAAATGTATTACAAAAACGACAAAAACGAGAGAATCCCCGGAATATACAAATTCCAAGTAATGATCACAACATTCGAAATCGTATTAACCGATTGCCTCGAACTGCGGGAAATCCATTGGAGGACTTGTGTGATAGACGAAGCGCACCGACTGAAGAACCGGAACTGCAAACTCCTCGAAGGCCTGCGACTGCTCGATATGGAGCACAGGGTTCTGCTGACAGGAACGCCGCTCCAGAACAACGTCGAGGAGTTGTTTAGTTTACTTAACTTTCTCGAACCGACCCAATTCACGTCGAATGAGAGCTTTATGTTGGAGTTCGGAGACCTCAAGACCGAAGCACAGGTCGATAAACTCAAAGCCATTCTCAAGCCTATGATGTTGAGGCGTCTCAAAGAGGACGTCGAGAAGAGTCTGGCGCCGAAGGAGGAGACCATCGTTGAGGTGAGTCTTCGTGCGATCGAACCAATATTTGTTCCTCTTTTGCGAAAATTCATATTTTTCTTAAATTGATATTTAGGTCGAACTGACAAACATCCAGAAGAAGTACTACCGGGCCATTCTAGAGCGCAATTTCCAATTCCTCAGCAAAGGCGGCACTTACGCCAATATGCCTAACCTAATGAACACAATGATGGAACTCCGCAAGTGTTGTATCCATCCATTCCTAATCAATGGCGCCGAAGAGCAGATCGTCGACGAATACCGGGCCCAACACGGCGGCGCTCACGAGCCCACTGTCAACGCGATTGTGAACGCGTCCGGAAAACTCGTACTAATAGACAAACTGCTGCCACGGCTTCGGGCCAATGGCCACAGAGTATTAGTCTTCTCCCAAATGGTTCGATGTTTAGACATTCTGGAGGACTATATGGTTCAGAAGCGCTATCCTTACGAACGAATCGACGGCAGAGTTCGGGGAAACTTACGTCAGGCGGCGATCGACCGCTTCTGTAAACCAGATTCCGACCGATTCGTGTTCCTCTTGTGCACCCGAGCCGGTGGTCTCGGCATCAATCTGACGGCCGCAGACACTGTCATTATCTTCGACTCGGATTGGAATCCGCAGAACGATCTTCAGGCTCAGGCCCGATGTCATCGTATCGGTCAGTCGAAGGCCGTAAAGGTTTACCGACTTATTTGTCGCAACACTTATGAGAGGGAAATGTTCGATAAGGCGAGCCTTAAGTTGGGTTTAGATAAGGCTGTCCTCCAGTCGATGAACACATCGAAGGCCGGACTCGGCACTGATAACGCGCTCTCGAAGAAGGAAATCGAAGACCTGCTGCGAAAGGGCGCCTACGGGGCGCTCATGGAGGACGACAACGCCGGCGACAAGTTCTGCGAAGAAGACATCGAACAGATTCTGCAGCGAAGAACCCAAAAGATTATTATCGAAAGCGAAGGCAAGGGATCGACGTTTTCGAAGGCGTCGTTCGCCTCTTCGAGCAATCGCTCGGACATCGAAGTGGATGACCCGAACTTCTGGGAGAAATGGGCCAAAAAGGCCAACTTTGATATCGACGAACTGAAGGGCCGGAACGAGCTTATAGTACAAGAGCCGCGACGGAGAACGCAAACCAAACGATTCGGTGCCGACGACGCAGTGCTCGATATGTCTGAACTCGAGTCCAGTGACGAAGACGACGACTCGGTCTCAATGCGGACCCGCGGCGGCCGAAACTCCCGACTCCCCAAAGGCAAGAAAGGGAAGAAAGGCCGCGGAGGCGGGTATGAGCGCGAACGCGATGAGGACTACATGCAGGAGTTCGGGCCGGGCAACTGGACCCGCGCCGAGTGCTATAAAGTGGAGAAGGGTTTGCTTACCTTCGGTTGGGGCCGTTGGGCGGAGAGCCTAATCGTCGGCAACTTTAGGCGACAACTGACTCGACTCGACGTCGAATCCATTTCCAGAGTATTACTGCTGTTTGCGCTCCAGAACTATAAGGGCGACGAAAAGATCAAGGCTTTCATTTGGGACCTAATCACCCCTAATGAAGAGGGCGGTGATCGGGTCCACCGAAACCACTCCGGCCTCAACGCTCCCGTTCCGCGCGGACGCAAAAACAAAAAGACGAGGAAAACAGTCGGCGAAGAACTGGAGGTTTCCGACTGGGCTAAGGACGACAAATACAACCCCGAAGTGCTGTTGACTGACGACATGTACCGCAAACACCTGCACAGACACGCGAACAAGTGAGTCATTAGCCCATTGGGATGACCTAACTCTTGAACCTAACTGTTGGCGCTGTGGGCGCCGAGTGATGACTGAAGCCATGCTAATACTGAGTGACTTTAGAGTCATTATGAGTACAGCTTTAGCTCATTTCTGACTTTGTTTTCATATTTACCGAAACCTCTCATCCAATCGAAACGCTTTACTCAATAACTCATTTGATTTACTCTTCTATTCCATAGAATCCTACTTCGAGTTCGACTCTTGTATTACTTAAAGCACGAGATAATCGGTGATCTTCACGAACAAGTCTTCTCCGGCATCAATGCCCGCGATATTCCAATCCCTCCGCCCGTCGCCGACGGCGATCCACCGGCCGTTTGGTGGGACGAGGAGGCGGACAAGTCGCTGCTGGTCGGGGTCTATAAGCACGGGTACGACCGCTTCAACCTGATGAGGCAGGACCCGGCCCTCTGTTTCCTGCACCGCTGTGGTCCGCCCGACGGCGCCGCTCTGTTAGCCGAAATGAATGCGGACGACGACTTGACTAAGACTCTCGACGAGGACGACGAACCCGAAACGCCGGCCACTCCGGCCACACCTCTCAGCGAAGGCGACGTAACGACAAAGACTAAGACTGATAAACCGGAAGCGAAGGAAGAGCTCGAAACCAGTGATCAAAGCGGAGCTCTTCTCTCGTTCCCATCGGCCGCTGACATGAACCACCGACTGCGCCGAGTGGTGACCAGCTATCAGCGCAACTTCAAGAAGCAAGAGATGAAATTAGCGCAAAGGGCGCGACACCAGCAGCGACTCGAACGGCTCGAGCGCTTTGAGGCCGCAATCAAAGAGCGAGAACTCAAGAAACGAGATTTGGCCCAAAAGTATGTATCGAATGGTTGACTCGTTTTACTCATTTACCGCATATTTAACGTAAATCTAATCGATTGCATAGGAAATGGTCGCGAAGAGAAGAGGCCGACTTCTATCGGGTCGTCTCGTCTTTCGGTGTCGAATACCATCGCGAAGAGGACCGATACGACTGGACGCGGTTCCGCTCTTTCGGCAAATTGGAGCGAAAACTCGACGAAACTCTAACCGAATATTTCAAAGCGTTTTACGCGATGTGTAAACGAGTCAATGGAAGGCGACTGACCGAAGAGGAGGAGAACCTACCGATCAGTGTCGACCCGATCTCCGAAGAGCGCGCGAGTCGTTGTTTGGCGCGAATCGATCTCTTGAGTAAAATCAGAGAAGAGATTCTAACGCATCCGGAACTCGACGAACGGCTCCAACTCTGTCAGCACTCTATGGATTTGCCCGAATGGTGGGTCTCTGGCAAACACGACAAGGACCTGATGGTCGGCGCAGCCAAATACGGGCTCAACCGACTCGACTTCAATCTGGCCAATGACGCAGAACTCTCTTTCGTCGAAGTGTTCAAACAATTCGAAGCGAATGAAGAAAAGAGATTATTGGAAGCGATTGAGGCCGAGGCCAAGGAGAAGGACAAGGAGAAGGACACCGAAGCCGAGAGTCAGAAAGACTTCCCTTCAGGTGAAGTGGAGTCTAAACCCGAAGACGAGAAACCAGTTGAGTCTAAAGAGTCGGAAGAAAAGGTCGCCGAAGAGCCGAAAGCCGAACCCGAAGAGAGTCCGGAGGAGAAGTCGGAAATAAAGTCCGAAGACGTCGACGAAAACAAAGTCGAAAAGACCGACGAAGAGTGCAAAACAGAGAACCCGACCGAAGAGGTGAAACCCGAACCGATGGAAGTGGACGACAAAGAACCCGAAGTCGAGGCCAAAGAGCCGGAAAAAGAAAAAGTCGAATCACCTAAACCTGAACCGGAATCTGAAGAACCGGAAGAGAAAGTGGAGAAAGACTCGGCTCTTAAGGAACTTTTGGACCGAAAGATCGAATCAAATGACAAGAACTCAGAAATAGAAATGGATTTGAGTTTAAGTGAAAAGAATGAAAAAACAGTCGATTCGCCGAAAGAGGCCAAAGAAGCCAAAGAGGAGGACATTCCGGAGAAGACGGACGAGAATAAAGACGAGAAGGAGACTGAAGAGGAAGTGAAGAAAGAGATCTCCGAAATGGATACCGAAAGCGACGACAAAACGGCGGAAATTAAGGAAAAGATCGAAGAAGTGGTGAAGAAATTGGAGGAAAACGAGAGACTAATGCAGAAAAAGAAGGAAATGAGTGAAAGAGGCGAAGAAAGTGCCGAAAATGACGACAAAGAGGCCAAAGCCGAGCCCTTAGAGGCCGACAAGTCTGAGCCGATCGACGAGACGGCGAAGTCTGAGGACCAGAAAGAGGTGACCGAAACGGAAAGTTCGGAAATAAAGGCTGAATTGGATTCGACGGCAGCCGTCAATGAGAAGGAACTTTCGGCCATCTCTTCGTCGACACCACAGCCGCAGACGATTCAACAGAAAGTCTGTCTTCGGTTCCCGAAAGACCGCGTTTTGCAGATGAGATTAGAACAGATCTGTCACACCGTCGAGAAGAACGAGTGGCCGTCGTTACGCCATTCCTTCTTTTCGCTCATTCCGGGCCAAATGCCATCGTCGACACCGAGTGTGGCCACTGCTGACAGCTCTCCGCGGCCTATCTCCCCGTGCAGTCTCTCGAGCCAAAGCCGAGAGCCGACTCCGCACCCGACGCCAGATCACACTCCGCGCAGAGAAGCACTTTCACCGCTTCCGGACTTCTTCTACGCCGACAATTCGGCGCAACTGAACGATTCCGCGAGTCGGCGACGACGGCGCAGAAGGAGGAGGTTTGAGGTCGAGGCCGAGAGGGCGAAGTTGAGGAACTTGTTGTCGCAAACCATCGAACAGCAGCAGCAGCAGCAACAACAACAACAGCAGTCGATGAGCACTCAGTCGTCGAATAAGAAGCAAAACCAAAACAGCAGTTCCTTATTGTCGGGCTCTTCGGCCCAATTCCTTCCGCCCCTCTTCTCCCTTCCCTTCTGTAACCTGCGGTCAGCCATTCGGGACGAACTGATGACCGACGAAAAGACGGCCTCTTTGTTGTTGGGCTCTACCCTTCAGTCATCACTAGCAGCCGCAGCTGCGAGCGCTCAGGCGTCCAATGCCAGCACCAATAGCTCATCCAATTCGAAAGGCCCGCCACCCGCTCACCAGAATTCTTCGGTTCGAAACAACCCAACAATGGGTACATTAGACCTGACCGGACGGTTCAAGTCGGCGCAGAAAAACGTGACGCCACCCGCACCGGCACACAAGCCGGCGCCCATTAATCCACCCGAAAGCCGAGGGCTGGCGCCTCAAGACGTTTTAGACTTGAGTTCTGTGCCGATGAAGCGGACGCGTGGGGCGTCTCCGGCCAAGAAGATGCCGGCGCCGGAAGCGCACGCGCACTCAGCGCCGGCAGCACCGGCGCCGTCGAAGAAGAGTTCGCGAAAGATTGGGTCGAGAATTGATGCGTTGGCTCTCAATCTTCAGGCGAAGAAAATGATGGAAGAGAAGCAAAGCGACCCCAAAGTCGACAAAATCGAGTCCACCCTCTCGGGCCTGTCGGCGCTCGAGAAGCGCCAGGCCACCTATTTCATGGACGAGCTGAGCAAACACTCGGCGCTCCTCCAGAACAAGACCCCTCCGGCCGCCCATTCCAAGAGCTCGAGTTCGAGCTCTGCCTCCAAACTCAATGACTCCCTATTGAGCGCCAAAGCGAACGCTCATTACGCGGGTTTGGATGCGTCGAAACTGCCGCCGGCGAAGGCCACCGAAGCGTCGACTATCGCCGAACAGGTGGCCATTATTCGCCAGAATCTGAGGAATCTATTCGAAGATCACCCGGAATTCATTGCTCAAAACCCAAGTATGGCATCGATGGTCGCCGCGTCCGCCGCCAATGTCTTCAATCCAAACCTCAATATGAACTCCATTTCCTCAATGCCTGCGAATGTAAGTCGACTTTTGAGCCATAATTTTGTCGATTTAGTCTTCTTTGACATAATCTTAATCCGAAATGTTTGGCCACTTTTTAGACCGAATTATTAGAACTGCCGGACAGTAGGCGGAGTAGAAGCCGACGTTCGCGCGTCGATCCCTCGCAACTAGATATGCAACACTTGACGGGAGAGGAGAACGTGTCGGTCATCAACCGCACGACCGGCAAAAAGGTAGACATTCTTCGACTCCAATATCTCCATAACATTTTCGAACTCAATCACTAAACGAGTCCAGAGCTCAGGCGCTTGGGTTGAGCGCAGGGCTTGTAATCGGTTTATATCTAAAATTTTTGTCTCAAATCAGATAACCGGCTCAAAGGCGCCGCCACTCAAGCATTTGGCCGAATGGTTGGACAAGAACCCGAAGTTCGATGTCGACCCGAAGTGGAGTCCGATTGTGAATAAGGAAAAAGCGGCCACTTTTAAGACACCGGTTAGTAGTAGTGGTGATAGTATAGACAATAGCCGTAAACGATATGATTTGACGCGAAATGTCTTGAATTGCAGACTTCGGTGGCGAACATCGGAGTGCGCACCCGAACCAGTGACAAACGGAGCAGCAGTCAGAGCAGCTCCAACTCCGCGGCGCTGAGTGCACTCGCGGCCAACCTCTTGAACAACACGTCCGCTAATTCTCATATGGGCTCCAGTAGTGCGAGCAGTGGCTCGGGCAGCAGTAGCTCTCGGCGCTCGACCGCTGCCTCTCTGCTGGCGAGTGGTTATGGAAACGCTTTCGGAAACAACACTGCCGTTACGTCCAGTAGCCTGAGCTACCCTTCCTCGGCTGCACTCAACTCATTCAACGCCTCTATGCTCGCGGCCGGCTTTCCATCGATGAAGATGTTTATGGATCCGACCTCCGGATCATCCACTGCCTCATCGACTTCAACCACCTCTTCATCGAAGGCTACGTCGAGTTCGACCGCAACGACCACTTCGACCACTTCATCATCGGGTGCTCCGCCGCTGTTCTTCCCATTCGGCGGTCTCGCGGGTATGGGATTAGGCAATCCCCTGTTCGGGTTCCCGAGTTTCAATCTGCCCGGCCTTACGCCCAATTCGAATGCGATGAGTGGATCGGCCTATGGCTCCGACAAGAAGGACAGCTCTGAAGGCAGTTCTTCGAACGAGAAGTCGAAGGGAAAGTCGAGTTCCAGTAAAAGCAAAAACAGTCTCAACTCAAGCCAACTGTTGAGCCAATCGGCCTCTGCTCTCAGCTCAGGAGCGCTGCCATTCCTCTACCCGTCGCCAAACTTTCTCTACAATCCGTTGAGTTTAAGCGGGTTTTCCGGTTTAAGTGGTTCTCCATTCGGAATACCGGGACTTATGAACGGATTGGGAGGTCTGAGCACATCAGCCATGAGTGGCTTCACGACCACCAATACCACCAACTCTTCATCTCATAGTTCAAAGACTAAGACCACATCCATGCGCTCATCGAAGGCGTCACACAGTGTCAGCTCTAGTGTTAGTAGCGCTCCGTCGGGTCTGTCACTGGCCAGCAGTTTACTCGCGAGCGCTGGCGTCCACCCGTCCAGTGCTGCGGCGGCCGCCGCTATCGGCGACTCCGACGACGACAGTCTGAAGTCGCTTATGGGTAACGATGACGACGACGACCTGAACGGCGACTTCGACGACAAAGACATTTACGACAATTCCGACTTCGAACCCATCGAAGCCAAGAGTGTCGCCAATCGGAAGAAGAGTTCTTCGAACAAGTCTTCGCGAGACGTATCGAAATCGAAAACGAAAGGCAACTCTAATTCTACCTCAAAAGTGACGAACAATTAACGACTATTACCGCAGAGAACCGTCGGTTCACTCGAAACGTATTTTAGCGAAAAATTGTGATATTTTTAAAGGCAATTGAAATTGAATTCC
The DNA here is from genome assembly GCA_034697605.1 of Metabelba pulverosa. Classification (NCBI taxonomy): domain Eukaryota; kingdom Metazoa; phylum Arthropoda; class Arachnida; order Sarcoptiformes; family Damaeidae; genus Metabelba; species Metabelba pulverosa. Next base: position 42,054 of record JAQIXC010000001.1, read on the forward strand.
TTTAATCTTAGGCTAAAACTAGACATAAAATACGAAATACGATATCCAATACAATGACTCTTTTTGCTGCTTATCTGTTGACTTATATATATTAACGACTATACGGATCAGACAAACGACTACTAAAACCAAAACCAAATCAATTCGGGCTTTGATTTGATTTGATTATCAGTTCAATCATTGAATTGAACCGAAAACTGCATTTAAGTTACGCTGCGCTGCGAATCATAACTACAAAAACAAAACTATTGTTTCAAATCGTGATATAAATTATTCAAAACAAAAAACATTAGTGTTTCGGCTGCCTGTCCGACAACCATGAATCAATTTAAACATTGAATTGGACATAAATTTCTAATTAAGACCGACTACTGCTGCTGTGCTTATACTTGTATTTGATGGACAATATGTTGAAAAAAGAGAATCATTACTTCATTATATAATTGTACAGAACTTTTATATTCGTCATTATTATTATATAATATTATTATTTAGTGAAAAACAAATTACTTTTTTCTCTTCAGTTTCATTAGAGCACCAAAATATTTTCGCCACTGATTATGTCGACAACAAATTCAGAAAAACAAACCTAAAATCGCTTTTATCTGCTGTGACAACAATTTTCTCAAATTATCATTTCATTTGTAAAGCTGTTGTTATTGTCGAAAGAATTTTTCCAAAACTGAAACAAAACAAAAAACTAATCAATTTTTCAGAGCTTTTATTATTGATTCGAATGATATTATTATTTTATTTATTATTTTATTTTTCGGCTGAGTTTAGGACATATTTTCCGTTTCCCGTTCTCTGAGATCCCAATTGAATGTCATTCACACAAACACTCGTCAATGCGTTTGTCATTTAATTAATTAATTAATTTAATGGATATTTTTGGAGTTTCGAAGCTGTGCTCAAATCTTTTTATTTGGTAAAAACAAAATGAACTTGACAAAACTAATTCCTTATTGTTATTTAAATCATGTCTTGAAATATTCAAACAATTGGTACAGTATTTTACATTCCCCTCAAATTGTATACTCAATAACACAAAAATCATACGAAAAAGAAACTGTGTAAAAAGTCTTTTTGCACGAAAACACTCGCGCTTTCAATTGTATCGTTCGGTTTATTAGTGATCTTCGAATTGAATCAACAATAAGCCATAAAATTATTCAAATATTTCTTTTTTTCGTTTTTATCTATTAAATGTGTTTTTTATTTTCAAATCTAAATATCGTTTTCTGTGAACAACTACTTAATCGAAACCAAACGCGTATTTCTCAATATTATTGCTTGTGTTCGCAAAAATTAATCCTGATAATAGTTGAGATCTTCCTGACTAAACGAATAGTGCCTTTCAATGCAAATAATATGTCTTTTCTTTTCACTTCTCATTAAATGTGATTTTCTGTCAAATTGTAGACATTTAGACAAAAATACTATCATTTTATGCGCGAAAAACAGCTCAAAAACTCCAAAACCTTTTTTTAATTAATTGTTCGATAATTTGATATATAATTCGTTAAAATTTATGATTACTTATGCAAAACGCCGACTAAACTATGTCTGAAAACAAACAAATTTCCAATTCATAGATGTTTTTCAAAATAACTTTGTTTTAAGAAAATGAAATTCACACACAAAACAAGACAAATGTTTTTTATGTTTTTAGTATTTATTAATTTAATTCTGAGTTTGATTTAGGATAAGAAACCAATTCTTCTGCTGTCGAAGCTGCTGAACAGTATTTTAAGGGTTATATTATAATTGATATGGTTTTCAAAGATCATTCTTCACTACAAAACAACAAATCTTCTCCTCATTAGACATCAAAACTAAGAAAACAAATCTTTATTTATTTGAAGTGTTATATACAGTCCTGTAATACAAGAAAAATAAAAAGACAAACAAAACGAATGCCTTTCCGATGGTGTGGTGTCTGTGCAGCGGCTCTTATAGTTCGTTCAATCGGTTCTCATCGTCACCGCCGACTGCGCCCATCGAACCGATCGAAAGGCATTCGGATTCTTATGTAATATTCTCTTTAATACTATTATAAAAAGCATTATTTGAATCGAAATCATCTCTTTTATTGTGAAAAGCGGTGTATTTACTAAAGAAAATCGAGAAAAACAAATCCAAATCCAATACAAACGATGTATTTAAAAACAAAAACAAAAACTAAATTATAAATTGAATTTCGTGTATAAATAAAATTTTTGGACTCTTTTAGCTATTAATACAAAAAGTTTTAGTCAAACTTGAATATAGAAAAGAGAAGCAAAAACTAAATTTGCATTATTAGATCTGTTGTATTAAACAAATTGAAAAGAACATTTTTTGATTCCAAAAACAACAACAAATTGTAATTATAATTATATGATTAATAACTCATTCTTAAGAAAAACAAAACAACAAAAAACATTTTAATTAGTGTTTGTATTTAATTGTAATTTTTCGGAAAAAGTTTTTGAAACAAAATACAAATGCGGTTCATATTGAGTAAAAACTTCTTTTATTCTGTTTTGTATTTATACTATTTAATTGATTGATGGCTTAAATAACAAAATCAAAATTATTATTATAATTGTTTGTCAGTCGATATTTTATAATTATATTTAATTTACTTTTTCTCCAACTACTCAACCATTAATTAAATTAGTTAATCACAATCTTAAGCCCTTAAACAGTAAGTATGCAGTATAAAGTATTAATTTACTAGTTGCAGTACATTCAAAATAGCAAGTGCAATTATATTTTACTACATTAAAGATAAAAGCAAATGTGAACTCAAGTGGCTATTTATCTTTTTCTGTGGATTTGCATAAACTGCGAAAAATACCCGTTTTCTCACCACTTCTAGCACTTCCTTCGGTTTATTTGCGTTAATAACTAGTCTTTCAAATGGTTTCGCATCTGTTTTGGCATTGAATTCAATTAATTTGTGGTTAAGACTAACGTTTGCATAAATATGAATAGCATTCGATTCACAGTTGGTTCAACAAGTCCGCTTTGTTTCGTATGAAACATGCAAATTAGTGGCAAGGTGAAATTTGAAATCTAGAAATTGCGAAACAACTACTGGAGACGAACCGAGACTCTCGGTCTAAGGGAAAGGTAGTGTCGAGAGTTTGAAAGCGCATAGCGACTGCTGACTTGAAAGCATATTTTTGCCAATAAAATCAAACTTGATACATTGTAGAAATATTGGAAACTTGCTAAAGCAGTTTTTACATGCTATAGCGACTTGTTTATGCGGAATAGATTGCGAGCGAAGCCAATAAGTCGTGTGTTTAGTATTAGATCTGAAATTGAGAACTCGTTTGGACTTACGATTGGGTCATAGCGTTGATGTGAAGCGAAGTCTCGACTCGAGAGCAAACACAACACAACAGCAAAAACAGTAAACACTGAGCAGTCGACTGGCAATCGCTGCCAATGTGTGTCAATTCAATTCAATTCATTCAACCACTCAGTCGTCGCTTAGAGTCGGCACTAAATCACTAGCAAATCAACGCCCGATTGGGTCGAATCGGTGTCCGAATCAGTGGATGTAAGCGTCGGTGCGGTCGCGAAATGACGACAAACTCGATAAGACTTCCTCGACGTCTACCCGTCCTCATCATCGATGGCGTCCTCTTTCCGGGTATTGCTTTCGATTCAATCCAATTGTTTTGAATTTACCCGAAATTTAATTCCCATTTCATTGAACTGAAGGCTCGAGTATCCGAATTCCCGTCACTTCCTATCGAAAGTGAGTTTCGCTTTAATTAAACTAATGTTTCGCTAATTATTCGTTTATCGCAAGAGTTGACTAAAAATGTATTGAAAATAACTTTTTGTGAATAATTTGATTGAAATTGCGGTTAATTTAAAATTAAAATCATATTTGCGGTTATACTGTAGGCAATAATTATTTAATGTTTTATTGAATTAATTTCAATATTTCGGTGAATTGATTGAAAAGTTTTGTCCCGCTTTGTCGTTGAATCCAATACTTAATATATATATTGATTTAAATTCGGTATTAAATACAGAATTGAGTGAACTTTTGAACATTGAATGCGAAAAACGAGTCATTTATTTGTTTTATTCGTTTCAATCAAATGTTAGCCAAAGACTCGAAACTGAGTTGAAGTGCGAAATAACGCGAAAATAGATTTTGTTTAAACATATAAATCAATACAAACAGTGTATTAATCAATGTATTATCACGTTTGGGCACCAGTATGTCAATGGTCAAAAGCCATTTACTCAACCGAAGCACACTCTCCAGTGCTATCATTGGTGTCGTTCCCAAAGAGATCGCAACCAATACTTCCAACACATCGGCGACTGAAGACGAGAGCAAAAGTATGCGACCATTCGATGCACTTTTGAGACAATATTTGTAATTAAACTCTTGTTTTAGGCGACCATTGCATGCATTCGATCGGATGCGCCGGCATTGTCGTGCAGGTGACCGGAACGAACTGGCCTCGACCGGCCTATACCCTACTGGTGACCGGGCTCTGCCGGTTCCGACTCGAGAGCATTGTGGTTGAGTCGCCGTATTTGGTGGGACTCGTCCAACAACTCGACAAATTGCCCTCCGATGACACGGGTAGGTCTGACCAGCCGTTCCCGTTTAGACCACATATTGTTTTGATATAAATTATTTGCTTAGATATAAACGAAGAGAACTCCGAACTCTCTGGACTTATGGATCAGTTTCGAGAACAGGCCTCTCGACTCATAGATATGCTCGACCTGTCGGTGCCGGCAGTGGTTCGATTGAAGCGATTGTTGAATTCACTGCCTGTCCATAGTTTACCCGATGTTTGTGCGGCAATAGTAAGAGCCTCTCATTCGGAACGACTCGAGGTCTTGGATTCGGTTGATTTGGCCGAAAGATTCCGTAAAACGCTTCCACTTCTTGTGCGACAAATTGAGGTAAAGTTGCTTCAAGAGGTCACTTGATTGGAATTAATGATAATTTTGATAAAATGTTTGATAGGGTCTACAACTGATCCAAAAAGCGAAAAAAGACGGAACTCTTTCGACCCAAACGCTCCAAATGGACAAATTGGCGGACATTGGGCGCCATAATAGGGCCGACTTTGAAGACGAAGACATCGACGACGCGGACGACATCGCATCGATTGAACGGAAGATAAAATCGTCGGAAATGTCTGAATTGGCGCGAAAGGTGTGTCAGAAAGAGATGGCGCGCCTGAAGAAGATGCCGCAACATATGCCCGAACACGCCATGACTCGCAACTACTTGGAACTGATGACAGACCTGCCCTGGAATAGGACGTCTCCCGAAATACTAGATCTGATTAAATCGCGCATTGATTTGGATGCCGACCACTACGGGTTGGAGAAACTCAAACAAAGGGTTTTGGAATACCTGGCCGTTCGACAGCTCAAGAACTCACTCAAAGGGCCGATTCTATGTGTAGGGATAGACAGCACTAGAATGCGAACCCAATTAACTGATGATTACTTTTGCAGTTCGTCGGACCCCCTGGTGTTGGAAAAACAAGTGTCGGTCGTTCTATCGCCCGATCCCTTCAGCGAGAATTCCATCGCATATCCCTGGGCGGCGCGTGTGACCAGGCGGACATTCGTGGTCATCGGCGCACGTATATCGGCTCAATGCCCGGCCGTATAATCCAGGGCTTAAAGACAGTCGGCGTTAAGAATCCGGTCTTTCTTTTGGACGAAATCGACAAAATGGTGAACCGATTGGAACTTTGACGTCATTTCCTGTTCTAATCGAACGATTTTCAAATCCCAATCCAGAGCTCCGGCATTCACGGCGATCCGGCCTCTGCTCTGCTCGAGGTTCTCGATCCGGAACAGAACTGCGCCTTCACTGACCACTATCTCAACGTTCCGTTCGACTTATCCCAAGTGCTGTTCATAGCGACGGCCAACTCCACGGCCACAATACCGGCGGCACTGTTAGACCGAATGGAGATTTTGTCGATTCCGGGCTATACGCACGAGGAGAAGGAACACATCGCTCGACACCATTTGGTACAAAAACAGCTCAAAGAACACGGACTCACAGAACAGACACTTCAGATAACTGATGAGGCGCTGATTGCACTGATAGCTAAGTACACCCGAGAGGCTGGCGTTCGTAATCTTGAGCGCAAAATAGGCGCAGTTTGTCGAGCAGTGGCGGTAAAAGTTGTTGAATATAACCGAATGAATGAAAGTCCGAATGCGGACAATGAGAACGAGTCGTCAAACTCAGTGCAAAGCATTGAAAACATGTTAAGTCCTCCCGAACTGCCTATCATTGTGGATGAGACGGCTCTCGAAGACATATTGGGTCCACCCATGTATGAGAATGAGTTAGCGGCCAGACTCGGCATTCCCGGCGTTGCGGTGGGTCTGGCCTGGACTGCAGTGGGCGGAGAGATAATGTTCGTCGAGGCGACCAGAATGGAAGGGGACGGACAGCTCATACTGACGGGTCAGTTGGGAGATGTGATGAAGGAGTCGGCGAAACTGGCGCTCAATTGGGTGCGAACTCATGTCACTCAATATGGAATCGAAGTCCGAAACGGCACGGATCTGATGGAAGGCACCGACGTTCACATTCACTTTCCCGCCGGCGCTGTTGGCAAAGATGGTCCGTCCGCTGGCGTGACGATAGTTACGGCTTTAGTCTCGTTATTCACCGCAAAAGTAGTTACGTCTGATGTGGCGATGACTGGAGAGATAACACTTCGCGGTTTAGTTCTGCCGGTCTGTGCGCTTAGCGAATATATTCGACACAAAAACCTAATTTAGACTGTTTTGCACCCAAAGGTCGGCGGAATTAAGAGTAAGGTATTGGCCGCACATCGCGCCGGCATTCGGACCGTTATTTTGCCGAAAAGAAATGAAAAGGATTTGAAGGAAATTCCGACAACTATTCGGGTATTCCTTATATACGAGTATTTGATAATAAAGTGTTTAATAAAGTTTTGTCGGCTTTCAGAGCGAAATGCACTTTCACTTCGTGTCTCATATCGACGAAGTACTCGAATCGGCGTTCAGTCAACACTTCACTCATTCGAATAGTGACTCGAAATTAGGACAACTCGAGAGCAAACTCTGATTTGACGACTCATTCGAGAAAATATACCTTTTATTGACGACTCTGTGATATATGAAGAACTTGTTATATGTTTGAGACGACAATTGATTTAGAAATTGTGATTAGTTTTAGAATCGTTTTCATTAATCATGTCTATAGTTAGAACTTGTCTTAAACCCTATTTTTAAATTGAAAATCGCATTCATTTTGACGATTAGACAAAATCTTTGACTATTCATAACAATAATAAATATCTCAATCATTGAAATGAAATACAATTGAAAACTATTTTCGAATAAAACAAATATTTACGACAACAGCAGAAGTAGTGAATTATTTTCGAAGCGCTCATTGGGTTTGGTATAAAAAATGATTGAATGTAAAAAAGTTTGAAAAATGTTTATTTATGGGAATTAAAAGTTTAAAATGAAGTGATTGCAAGTCCGAAAGAAAGTCCAACATGTAAGCCAACTATCTAGGCCTGTCTGCGAGTATCTGCAGAAGTATCTTGCTAACTTGTGGCAGAAGCAGACTCGGAGACCCTGGACTGAGACAATGGTTGCATTGAGTTACGCGACTGTCGAGACACGTGATCTGAGATAAGGATAATGAGAGCAATAATCAAAGCGAGTATTGATAGTTGATATGCAATGAAGAAAGACATTGATAGCAGTATTGGTTGCTTAGGGACAGAGGAATAATACGTCGTTAAAGATAATTAGCGTTTAGTTGGCTATAGTTGGCTATAGTTGGCTCGTTGTCGGCAGTTCTCGCAGTTCTCGTCTCGCAATTGAGGCCCCAATCGCTGCTTCGGCCAAAAGCGCAGTCAGACTGAGCCTCGACTTTGAAAGCCGTATAGAGTATAGAGTACTGTAGAGACAGCTCTTCACAACTTATATTGTATTTCGATATTTATATACTACTGAGTGTTGACCTTTGAACCCGAACTCATAATCGCTATTACGTATTGGCAAACGACAATACCTGGTTGGGCGCCCGTAGTCATGAACGAAGACACGACCGTTGCTCTACAGACGGCTGGTGTGACGGCCAACGCACAGGTCGTTCATGTGAACGCTGCCACTCCGGCGCACAACCACTCGGCCGCTAACCTCACTTCACTCCATCCCAATGTGCAGAACGCGGGTCACGGCGTCATTGTGCCGACGCCGCAGGCACTCGGACTCAGCCTTTCCGTCTCAGGTAAGACCGCTATCGGCTATCGGTGCCGAACAATGAGTGTCCGTTCAGTCGACGTATTCGCGTATTTCGAGTCGAAAATGTGTTTATTTCTCAAATAAATTAAATAAACTTTAGATAAAAAACACTTCTTTTGCTTTGAAAAAGTGTTTACAAGAGATAAAAGCCATTCATTCGCACAAAACCATTCGTATTATATGATTCACAAATTTTGCCGATCTTTTCGCGTAAAAACTTTTAAATCGCTTTTTTCTTTTCCCACTTTTGATATAATTTATTCTGTTTGACACACAACAAGTTGTTCACCAAGAAGCTTTTTATTATTATTATAAATTTTATTATTTTAGAGAAAGTTTTTCACAAAATTTTTTCTATACACTCGGGAACGGCATTAATGAGTAGAATGTGATTATTGTTTAGACGTGAATAGGAATTGAGTTTAATCTGTGGCATAAAAGCCATTAAAATCGGCAAAACTCGTGTACATAAGTGGCTATAAATTTAACGCATAATTTAACAGTTATTCTGGAGACTCATTGGCACTGCTCTGGCGTTGCCTTCCCTTCGCCTCGACTCAGATCAGAGCTCCGAATGAAATAATTTATTTGTATTTATATACTGTATATCTGGGTTCGGGTTATATATTAAATTACACAAAAATTCTTAAACACATCGACAGAGCGCTAGAAATGAGTCGATTCTCGCTATGGAACGAGTGGCTCAATTGTCCGTATGATGGGATAAAAAGCAACTTGTTAGCATACGATATACATGTTTATATGGTTTAGCTAAGCGCTTCTCTATTGTAGTGAATGTATGTTTTGATAATTAATGTTTTGAATTGCATTTGCATTTGCATTCTCTTCGCTTAAACGAGATTCCGTGCAATTAAGGTCTGCCTCTCTATGACTCGACTCATAAATTATTAGAAATATTGAAAAACTCGATACGAATGCGAATAACTGTAAAAACAAAAACGTTAGGCCTATCGGTGCGAAAGTTTTACGACTGCAGTCGCTCTCTCAGCCCCAAGTCGGTGGTGGTATACGTCAGTTCGAACTCATACAAGTTGTTGCCTTTCTCGCCAACTTTCGGCTAACTGGGCGGCGCCTATAGCTCGCCGTTCAGCGAAATGCGCTTCGGATTCGATAGTTTCCAAAAGCGATTCGATAACAAAAACGAAAAACTGAGAAAAATTCACAACAACTTTGTTTTAATTAAAATGAATAAAAACTTTGTTAATGTATAGCAAACTGCGAGCCGTTCTTGAGTTCACTTTTTACTATTAATTAATAATCAATTTTATTCAAAAAAATAATATTTATATATGTTTATACATGGTGAATCAACTATTTTCTTGCTTTCAAATTCCAAATTTTTTGCAATCTATCGATGTTTCGAGTTGTGAACGCGTCGTCGAAAAGCGAATTCTGATAAACATTATTGTTATTCAAACTTTTCAAGACATGTGCTAAAGGATTAAAAAAGTTTTGAAAAAGAGTTAAAACCCGTTTCCGAGAGATACGAGTTTGTGTCAAATCATTTGAAGCAATCGATTCGACCGACTTTGACTGTACTGTCGTGTTAATCCGGTATTAGAGGCAGATTAATGCCTGGATAATCTTGATAATTTCTGATCACATTATCAAATTTTCAAAGCGTTGACTCATCGAAAAGACGCTGTTTTTGGAAATTTCACAAATTCTTAGTTTGCAATCAGTTTTTCAGCCAAATTGCAGTCTGTTTTTTGTGCCTAAAAGTGGCATTGTACATTGTATATTTTAGGCAATGTCGATGATATCGAGCAGTTGTCGGTTTAACCCGATTGTTAATAGTGGTCCGCAATTGTATTCATATGAAACGAATTTGAGTGTGAATTCGGATACTCCGACGGCAATGACATCGACAGTCAGTTACAACTCTCGGCATTTGCATCAATCGACTAATCAGTTATCGAATGTCTATTCTGTGCCACAAGTGTCGAGTCCTCAGGCCGTCAGTTGTCCGCAAACTCACTCTCAATACAGCAGTACTGACAGCAGTAATGCCGACGAAAACTGTTGTTTTAACTATACGTGTGATAACCCATCGTCCGGTTGGACACTACCGGCCGAGACGGACAGCTCCGTCTCCGCGCCCCTCACTCTTCACCCGCCACTCATCAAGAATCTCAAACCGAACGATCACTTGAGAACTGTCTTCAAACAGGAACACATCGGTATGACATGCGGCGCCATTACCCGCTGTTCCCCAATTCCACCCAATTAGCCCCCAATCAGTTCCTCATATTATGCTTTTGTTCTCATTTGCCTTAAAATAATATTTTTGCTTTAATATCAGAAATTTCTTAGAAATTTATTAATCATGTTGTTTTTACATTACATAATTTAGTTAAAGATATAATTAAAATAGCTTTAGAGCCAATGAATATAAATGTTCGGAGAAATGATTGAATCGAAAAACTGAGTTTAGACTACAATTCCCACGACTCGTGATCTGTGATCTGAGCACTAATTTACAACTCGACTGACTGTATCCCAAAAGTAGGTAATTTGTAATCTATTCGTCAGTTCAGCTGTAAATCTAATACAAAGCGATCGTATTATTTGTTTTGATTGTTTTCAATGACATTAGAGAAGTGCAAAAGCAATTCGATTCTTGCATTTCGTATAAATCTTTTCATTATTATAAATATTTAGTCTAATTTCCAAAAGTGAAATAAATATCTTCTTTTCATTTAATTTTTTTTAATAAAAATTTATTTTGTTTTAAGAGTTTTTATTTTGAACCGATAATCAATTTATAAATTTAGATAGTGCATTCTATTTTTAGATTTTGTGGGAAAATTTAACCAGAATTTTTTTCTATGTTTGCACATTATTCCAATGAAACAACAAATTTTAAACTGATATTAATTAACACTTTGGAATTAAATGTAGAAAAGTTTAAATTAGTTAAAATGCTTATAATTGCACTGTTTTTGTCGATTGAATTGTTATTCTTTTTATCTATTTATTTGAATATTCAGTCGAAACGTGATTTTGATTTTAATGAAAGAAATTTGATATTTAGAAGACATTTAGTGCGAATGCAGTCAAAAATTATTTAAATTGCAATTTAGCGTAAATTTATTTCTACTCAACAGAAAAGTCTGTATCAAATCTGAAATATAATATCATGTTTTGAGTGGAAATTATTTACTCATTTGTAGCAACAAAACAATGGAAGCAATCGTTTCGAGTGATTACTAAATAATTTGTTGTATAAAAGCTCTCATTTGTATTAATTTGGATTTTAAGGTTAGATTTTGCCAGTATTATCTAAACTTTAGATTCTAAAGTGTTAAGCTTTAATCGCAAAAACAGTATCTATCTTAAATGTAGCAATTTCAATTAACAAAACATATAGTTTCATATAATGTACTGTATAATTTGGTGCATTTATTGCAGCTAGCACATATTTTGTGTTTGTGTCGCGCCAATTGGTTACAAAGATGTGAGATAAAAGTAAAGAATTTTATTAGTTTGAAATTACCAATGTAAAAATAGAGAATCTCTGATTGAATTCGAGAATATGATTGCTATAAATAGAATATTTGACTTTAAGTGGAATTTTGTTTGATTTTGCAATTGAATTGAAAAATAATAAAATCCATTATATTTTCAGTAAATACATAAGTTAAAGTCAAATTCCATAAAATAACTAATCAATTTACACTGCTCAGTTTTATTAATAGATTAAACAAAATTATGGCTTAAAAAGATTGCGACATGTTTACAACTTATCATTTTGCTAATGATTAAGAAGCTTCGGTGTAGTTTAAGCACAGAATTGATTGATTAATTATGTAATAGTTATGCAATTATGAGCTGAAGTGCAGAACTGTGTTTGCAGTGAAAAGTCGTTTACAATAGTAGTTGAGTTCAAATCTGGAGTAATTCAAAATTGCTGCCAACCCGAGTGCATAGGTACTGCCGGTGCAAATGTGCAGGTTCTCTATGTACAGGTTCTCTATTGCAGCCCAATTGGAGTAATAACGAGAATCTTATTGAATTACAGATGGCTTTCTAGAAATATGATACGAATTTTGTACTTCTCTTCTACTCGTCTCTCCCGATAGGCACTGACTCGAAGGCACGTTATTTCGCGAAACTTATGTTCAAATAAATTATATCTATGTATTGATAAGCAATTTTGTCCTTTTTTTATTGGAAACTTATTTTATTGGGAAAGTTTTCAACAGTTCTAAAACTAAAAATAGTATTTTCGGATTTTTTCTGCTTAGTATATATTTCCGATTGATTTCCATATTTGATGTTTGAAAAAATGTTTGAAAATTTTCTTGTTTTCTGGTCTAATAATATGATTAGTTGTTATCAATTTATAGCTTTGAGTTTCTATTTAAAGAACTCCTAATCGAAAAATTGGATCCAATCGAGAGATCGGTGTTTGGAGGGCCTGTTGTTTGGATTGATAAGAATGCAGAGACTGAGGCCTTACAGGGCTGTAGGAACGGAGTTAGTTATGGCTCTCTGTGTTTGACTATCACTGCTATACAAACATTCTATATATTTGCTGTACTTCTACTCCAACTGTTTCTACACCCGATTCTAAGGCTATGTTTTGGCTGAGATTTGTATGAATTAGCGACAAATCGAACGAATTCTTCGGTTTTCAATGAAACCAAATCTGCATCGCTTTCGACGGCGACTCGAATTCGCTTATATCTAACGCCGCGTTTCAAACAATAGATAAAAACTTCGTATTTCGGTGTAAAAACTTTTAGACTGGTTAGAACTCAATGCGAGCCGTTGTTACAGTACAGTAATAGTCCGAATTGTCAGAGATCTGTCAAATTTACAAACATTTTTGACAAATTTTAATTTGTTTAGAGTAGAGCGGAGTAGGACTACATATACTATAGACAGATATATAGACTTTGGAGTCGAAAAGTTTGTCTTCAGATCTGAAATGTATTTAAAAATTGTATTATTGCTCGAAAAGAGATTCGGAGTTCAGTTGCGACACAACATAACAGTCCAAAGTCTACGCCGTTTGTAATCAATTTTATTCATCTATTGATTAATTTATTTCAATAGACAATAAGAGTCTGTTTTGCGAAGATTTGGTAAAAATTTCCATTTCTTGATGCATACGAAACGCGATATTTCGAAGAAATGCTAAAAACTATAAACAAAACAAATTGATTGCAAATTGACATTTGATTGTACTCTCAAAACAGATCCGAACGGAGACCTACCCATATCGCACCTGAATGGCCAGAACTCGCCGCCGAGTGGTCTCCAACAGCCGTGTGCTATATGTGGGGATAAGGCGACGGGAAAACATTACGGGGCCTACAGTTGCGATGGCTGTAAAGTGAGCGAAATGAGCCAAATCTAGACCTATATGTGCTTTACACTCATACTCGTGCTCTCCCGCTGCGCAAAGGGCTTCTTTCGGCGCAGTGTCCGTAAGAACCATCAGTACACCTGTCGGTTCAACAGGAACTGTGTGATCGACAAAGACAAACGCAATCAATGCAGGTATTGCCGACTCAAGAAGTGCTTCCGCGCCGGCATGAAGAAGGAGGCCGTCCAGAACGAGAGGGACCGGATTACGTGTCGCCGACCCAGTTATGACGACACGGCCAACAACGGCGGCACTTCGATCCACGCTCTGGTCAACGCGGAGATGTACTCCCGAAGAGTCAGTACAGAGTTGTTGCGCTAATAATGGGTTTAAATGTTAATTAAAACTTAGTTTACGGCACAGATCTCTCCGCAACCGATAGACAACAACTTCCAGACCAAGAAGTTGGCCACTATTCACGACGTGTGCGACTCAATGAAGCAGCAGCTGCTCGTCCTCGTCGAGTGGGCCAAATGCATACCGGCCTTCACCGAACTCAACATCGACGACCAGGTGTCGCTTCTGCGCGGCCACGCCGGCGAGCACCTGCTGCTCGGCCTGTGCCGAAGATCAATCTCAATCAAAGACATCCTACTGTTGGGCAACGATTTTATAATCCCTCGCCATTCGCCGGACCCGGAGATCAGTCGCGTCGGGAACCGCATATTAGACGAAATCGTGGCCGTCATGCGTGACGTGCAAATGGACGACTCGGAGTTCGCGTGTCTGAAGGCCATAGTCTTCTTCGATCCGAGTAATCAATTCAGCGATTCGTTGGTCGACTGCTTAGCAAATATTTAATACAAATACCTCTTTGTCTATAGCAGCTAAAGGCCTGAGTGAACCGAATAGAGTGAAGACACTCCGACATCAGGTGCAGACCTGTCTCGAAGACTACATCAACGACCGGCAGTACGACTCGCGCGGCCGCTTCGGTGCGATCCTTCTGCTGCTGCCGCCGCTGCAGAGCATAACGTGGCAACTGATCGAACAAATCCAGTTCGCGAAGCTCTTGGGCACCGCGAAGATCGACAGTTTGATCCAAGAGATGCTTCTCGGAGGTAATGTCAATGCGATTAATGCCTCGCAAACGCAGCCCCAGTCGCAGCCGCAGCCGCACTGGCAGAGGAACCATCAGCTCTGGCAGGGATCCTACCCCAGTATGTCGTCTGCGGACGCTTTTCTAACATTAGTTTCACTTTATCTCTCATTATATTAATTATAATTAATAACAATAATAACGATACGAATCGCTACGCAATCAGTGGTTAAACACATTCTCTCAGTTACTCTACAATTGTCTTAAGAACTACTGGTTTTCGCTTCGATAACAACTAATCTTAACATTAATTCCGAACTAAAATTAAGTAATGTTTTCTGGTTTTCCTCTATTGCCAAATAGGACAGACATTTCCCGACAATAACTCCAACTCTTCCTCGAATGTGATGAGCGCCGGCACGTCGACGAGTGGCCAGCAGTCGAGCGGCGCCGCAATGCCTGTTAATAGAATTAACTCGAATTTAGCGAATAATTCACATAATTCTCTCTCGAATGGCCATCAGTCGGACATACTGTCGAACGGACACAGCTCTGACACATCGATACCCTCCCCGACCGACGACTCATACAATTTACACTCGAATTCATTGTCGTTTAAACGCGAAAATATCGAAACCGAAGTCAACTCTTTCTGATTCTTTCATTTGATTTCTTCTTTTTATTTCGATTTTTTGTTCTCAAAACTAAACCTAAACTATATTTTTATTACACTTTAAACACTAATATTTTTGTATTTAAATAAAAACGAAACAATATTTTTAGATTAATTCTAAAATTTTTAAATAGTTCTCAGATTTATATTTAAAAGATTATATTTATAAAGAATATGATTTAGGAGAAGAAAAACATTTTTTTGTTTGTTTTACTCAAATTCGAACCACTTTTTTCATTTAGCTTTTAATCAAAACATTTATTATTTTGAGTTTTGACTAACGATTTCATATCTCATTTAAAAGACTAATTATGATTAAACGCATCGTTTTTATTGAAAATAGTTATTCGCTTTGATTGCAACTATTTTTTCGTAACTTTTGAAAAGTGAACTTAGGATTAGAAATAACTTATAATTATTTTAATATTAATATTAATTGAATAATAATAATCGAACTGCTATTCTGTAATATGCAGTCGATATCTCTTGAATTCTTGTGCCATAAAAAATTTAATTAATTCTATATTTTATGACAAACATAACATTCTAACAAACTTGCTCAATTTTATTTGTAAAACGCCATAACTACAACACACACAAACACATCTAATTACTATTTTATCATGTGAAAAATTATTTCCGAACATTGTTTAATTGAAAAAATATAATAAATTGTAATAAAATGAGCGCAAAATCATTTGTAGAACTTTTTTCGAGTGCTATTCGAATGATTAGATACTAAAATGCATTTTCGGATTTTATGCCGTTATTTGCCAAACATTAGACAAAATATTAGTGCAATTGTAGTGTTCGTCGAAAGCATTTTTTGTATGTCTTTTAATCTGTTTATTCGAGTCTTTATGTAATACATTCTGTGATCCTGTGATTGATCTCGTGTTCAGTTTATGGCATTATATGAGTCTATCATTTGATTCTGTGATTCCATTTCATTGGAAATTCTGGCGTCGATTCGACTCCAGTAGAGGTGGAGTTGATTCGCGACGTCGGAGCGCAGGCATACGTTCCCACAATTGTTCGGATGCAGTGCGAGACCGCCTTTCCCTTCGCTTCAGATTAGACTTCGCATAGAGTCGGTACGTGTCGTTCGTATTGTTTCCATTCACTCATTGGTTGTCTGCTTTGCACATACCGTACAAATGGGGCGCAAATGGGGCCAAAACTCAACATCAAGGCCTGCGTTCTATCCACCCATTATTCTCGTACTAACTTGATCAATTTTATGACATTATGCTAATTTCACTCATTAAGGTAGGTGTGGTGAATTTGACCGAAAACTACCTACAATCAATTCGCATTTGAACTTGATTATTTCTTGCATTTACTATTATGGTCGAGACAATGCCTGAGCGCCTATAGTCTAGAATGGTATCGATCACCTGCACAGTGAGCAGACATATCGTGTTCAGGTAAACGTAGTTTTGGTGCATCTTTTCTATCGACTGACGCTAATTATGCGTATTTTTAGCGATACATGAAACTAAAAACTTGTATATTTAAAACTTGCTACTTTTATTACTATTGTTGTTTCGTAACTACTGTGCACTCTTATCAAAGCAATATTAAACTAAATTTAGTTAAATTACTATTGATACTAATTATGAGTATGCTGTACATTAAGGCATTCAATTTGAATTTGTTAATTTATGCTGATGTTTAGTAAAACCTCAATAAAATTATTCAAAAGCTTATTTACTGTACATTGCTACTTTTAATAAATAAATTAAACTAAAAATTGACTAAAATTTGTCGTTAATATGACAATACTTCTATGCTTTTAAATATTATTGTCACTTTATAATTGATTGATGTAAAATATCATAGTTAATTAGCTTTAATCTCAACTCTATGCATAGTCTGCACAATTTGATAGAAAATAGTTGATAGAAATTTTATAAAATCAAATAAAATATGAACAAACTTAATTTTTCCATATAAATTATGCTGGCTGATATTATTTTTAATAAAATGGGTTGACTTCTCTGTTAATGAGTAATGAGCTAAATAAAGGTACAGTATTAAATTTATAATGTTGTGATGAAATAGTAAAATATAACTCGATTTTCATCTCTTATCATTGTCTGCCAAGTTATCAAGTTATGTTTTTAGTTAACCATACTCGACCTGGCTAGATTTGATTTGACAATTTCTGCTATAAAAATATTTTCTAATATTTTAGCAAGTGAGATAAGTACATAGCTAAGTTTGTACATAGCAAGATGTTTCATCAAGGGTTAAAAAGGTATCGTATCTAATCACAGTTATGTATAAATTATCAAGTTTGCATAATTAATCAATCATAACCAATAAATACATTTACAGAAAAACAAACATGTTTATAGCGTTAAAGTGTTTGAACACTTTATAATTTCTTATCAAATTATACAAGTATAATAATAAAAAATCTTAAATTAAATATAATTTTATGTCCACGCTAAAATCTCGATCAATCTTATACACGTACAATACACTGTACATTGTACACTGTACAATTATTATCAGTACAATAGCACACTCTGGTGTGGCTTTTGAAAGAAGTCATGTTTGGAAGTGACGGCGAATCACAATTCACAACAAATACAAACAGCCGTCACATTCGCCTTTAACTTACTTGTAGCATGCTTAAATGCTTAAACTTTACCATTAGATGATCACAACTATTGATTGAATCCGAAGAAGAGTTTAATTGAAACCCAATTCGAAATGAATGACTCGAAGACCGAAAGCGGTATTAATTGAAATCGATATCGAATTGAATGAAAGCCTAACCATGTCTTGTGTCCTCCGACTAGAGTCGGGTTCAGTGGACAACCCGTTGGACGAGGCGTTGGTGAAAGAGCTGCTGCAGTCGGGCGTCGATCTGCGCGCGTATTCACTCGAAGTGGAGAAGTCTTTGTCGGACATCGAGAACGCGTCGGTCAACGACTACATCGCGGAGTCGGAAGCGATCGCTTCACTGCATTCGGAGATCACGTCTTCGGACCAGATCCTCGAGCGCCTGGAGGGCATGTTGTGTGCATTTCAGGCCGATTTGGGCAATATCTGTCAGGAGATCCTATCGCTTCAGGAGCTGTCGGTGTCGCTGAACCAGAGGCTGAAGAACAAGCAGTCGATTCGTTCGAATTTGAGTCAATTCGTTGACGACATGATTGTCTCCGAAGCCGTCATCTCTCACATCGTCGACACTCCCGTCTCGGAGAAGGAATTTCTGGAACAGCTGTACGTCTTGGACCACAAGATCTGCTTCGTTAAGGAGCAGTCGTTTCGAGAGGCGAAGAGCTGTTCGGATGTCCTGCAGATCCTCAACAATCTGAAGACGAAAGCGATTTCGAAGATCCGGGACTACTGTCTGAAGAAAATCCAATCGAGCCGTAAGGCGATGACGAACTACCAGATCCCGCAGAACGCGCTGCTGAAGAACAAGTTCTTCTACCAGTTCCTGCTGACCCACGACCGCGACGTCGCGCGAGAGATCCAAACCGAGTATTTGGAGACAATGAGTAGAGTCTACTTCTCCTACTTTAAGGAGTATTTGCACCGATTGGCGAAACTCCAGTTCGACGACACGCCCGACAAGGACGACCTCATGGGCAGCGAAGACACCGGCGCCAAGTCCCGCTCCTCCCTCTTCGCGCACAAGCACTCACTCAAGAACCGGTCGACTGTCTTCACGATCGGCGATCGCGAGAGTGTTCTCACCACTGACTTGGAGTCACCGCTGATTGTGCCGCACGTGGCCGTCAAGACGGAGACCAAGTACCCGCTCGAGAGTCTGTTCCGGTCGCACCAGTTCGCGCTGGTGGACAACGCCTGTCGCGAATACCTATTCATTTCGGAGTTCTTTATGGCGAACCCGAACTCAGCGCAAGAGCTCTTTAATCTGGTTTTAGGCAAAACATTCACTTTAATGATCAAACAAATCGAAGACCAGTTTCAGTCCAGTTATGACTCAATCGCTCTATTCGTGTGCCTTCACATCATATACCGGTACCGACTACTGGCGCACAAGAGGGCCGTTCCGACGCTCGACGTCTACTGGGAGTCGATAGTGAAGATCATTTGGCCCCGATTTGAGTTCGTCTTCCAGTCCCACATCCAGAGTATTCGCGTTTGCGATACCCAACGACTGGCCAGTTTCGACACCCGTCCCCACTATATCACCCGACGATACGCCGAGTTTTCCGCTTCTATTATGACTATTAACGACACGTTTCCCGACGAAAGGGTCTCTATTCTGTTGGGAAGTCTTCAGAACGAAGTGGAAAACCTCATTCTGAAGATGGCGTCGCTATTCCCGAACCCGAAGGAACAGTTGATTTTCATAATCAATAACTACGACATGATATTAGGTGTTCTCATCGAACGCAAGAAAGAGGACTCGAAGGAGTCGGAGAACACGAAACAACAGCTCAACAAACGGATCCAGGACTTCGTCGAAGAGCTCTTGTGTCCACATTTCGGTGCAATGATTGCATTCGTGAAGGACTGCGAGTCGTATGTCGACAAAGGCGACGTCGAGGCGCTCAAGCGCGAGGAGCCCAAGGTGACCGGCCTCATTCGCCAGTTCAACGCCGGCTGGCGTAAGGCCCTCGAAGACATCTCCCGCGAAGTGATGAACTGCTTCTCGAACTTCAAGAACGGCAATAACATCCAGCAGTCGGCGCTCACGCAGATCATACAGTACTACCACCGCTTCGTCAAACTCGTAGCCCAAACCCCATTCAAGAACAACCCGATTAGAAGTGAATTAATAAATATTCATCAGTTGATGGTTGAGGTGAAGAAATACAAAACCAATTTCTGAGCCATTATTCCGCCACCACTTCCAACCACTTCATCCAATTGCTCGCTTCAGCTCACCTTTCGCTCAGTTCGCCCTCCGATTCCAGTTCTAGTTTTTTATTTCTTTTTCTATCGAATATTTGTTTAATTGAATAGTTTATATATTTAATTTATACAATATATTTAATTATCATTTTGTTTTAAACATTATATTATGTTTAGAAAAAAGTATTTTTGTTTCTATAATTGATTTTTTTTTGTAAATATGTTTATCTATTACTAAATTAATTGAAATCTTTTTGTTGAGTCTAGACTTTTGGCAAATGTTGTAATTAAAAGAGGAAATAATTATCTCTTTGTGTAATAAACTATTGTATTGTTTGTTTATTTTATTAAAAACATTTTACACACATTTGCAAAGAAAAACATTTCTTATCTGATTCGAGACATTAAGTAATAATTGAATTTTCAAATTAGAAAATGAGAGCAAAAACAAAATAAATTAGAAATAGATTTTGTTTTAACAAAATTTAAATAATAATAATAATTAAATACAAATCATTGCGAAACGATTGAAGTCTTATTTTACATATTTTGCAATATAAATAGAAATGAGCATGCTAACTTTCTATATACGATAGCTTAGAAACTCTTCACACAATTATACTAAAAAAGTTTATCAAAAACTTTTACAAAATTTGTTTATGAAATCTGCGAAACATGAGCTAAAGTGTGGCGGACGGGGCGGTGAGGAGGGGCCGGTCAGTCGCGCTCGTGCAGCCAGTGCTGTCGTTGATGATGATGTCTGCCGTGAGTCTTGTGGTTGTGGATAGTGTTGGCGTGTTTGGGAACGACACACGTCGCCTCGTGCTTGCTGTAGGTGCCGTGGAAGTCGCACTGGGGCTCTGAGCAGTCGCCTGTGCGCACACATCGGGCGTCGAGAGGCGACAACTTGTGCCGACCCCTCGACACGCCTCTGCAGTGATGATCCCTTTCGAGACAATCACAGATACAGCGCTCGTCCGACGGGCGTACGCGTGCGATGAACGGGTGAGGGCACCGGCACTTAATGCTGAAAGTGTCCGAATCGGGTTCGGTTCGGAATGAAAGCGCCGATTGGGTGGAGGTGTCGGCCGCGAACGTGGGTTTGTAGTCGTCGTAGTGGTTGGTGGGCCGGGAGAGCCAGGGCTGGGGCATGGGTTTAGTGCGCGGCATGTAATTAATCTCTTGGCAGTGACATCGCGTATGATTGACGAACTTCAGGATCTCTGTGCGGCCGCCGTTGCCGCCGGTGGCGCTGTCTTTGATGTCGGCGTGGATTACATAGAAGTGCAGTTCAACCGTTTCCGAGGTCTGGACGGCGCAGCGCTCTGTCCTATCGGATGAAACGCACAGTTATCTCGGTTTCTATAAATTGCTTTTTTATACTGTATAACTTTATGACTTGTGGTACAGAAACAACTTTTTTGTTTAGCGATAATTTTGCTTAATATTACAAAAGTGTCAAAACATATCAAACGCTCATATTTTGGCATTTAATGCACAGATAAGTCGATAAGATGTTTATGTGTGACAAGACTTTTAAGTGTTTTTAAAACTAAATCTAAATTAAATCTTAATTAAGACTCAGCTCTGTATCAATACATTTGCTTTTAAACAAGATTATCCAAACATTTCAAAACTTAAAGTGTCATTAAATACTTTTTTCTTAACTTAATGATAAATTTTAAAGCACTTTATTTTGAGAATTAAATGATTGAAAAATGATTAAAAGTTTGTTCAAAAAAATGATTAACATGTTTGTACCAAAATTCTTATATAATAAACATTAGAATGCAACATTCTATTGAAATCTTGGTTTAAACCTATTAATTTTATGTTTGCAATTAATTCAATAATTCCGCATTTGAGGTTAATTCAATCAAAATTGATCTTGCTGACTGATGAGAGCTACCTGGCTTTTTACAATGTATCGTTTAATAAAATCGTTCGAATAAATGAGAAAAATTATTAGCTAATTGTTTGGAAAAGTTTGTAAAATTTTATATTTTAACTGATAAGTTACTTAAACTTAAAATTACTGTTAACATTAACGTTATTTTAGAAAAAGAAGAATAAAATTTGCTATTGTTACAAAATTAAATATATAATAAATTTAAAGATTATATATAGAAAAGCTCTATTCTAAATAACGTCTAAATATATTTGTAAATAAGTATTATTTAAATATATAAAAATATTCAAGAATGATTGAAATTAGAGATAATGATTTTAAAAGGTTAGTCATTTTACAATGTAAATTAGAAACATTTCTTTGTAATTTCTAGACATAATTTGAGACCTTTTCTTAGATATAAAGATTACACATAGCTTTAAATGTAGTCACTTAACACATGTGTACATTTTTATATACTGTAGAAGCTACATGTACACAGTATAAAATGTAATGTGCTAAGGTGAGACCTAATCAAAAGTTATTTTAAAAATTTTACTTATCTCTAAAAGATATACAAAATTAGTTTCTTATTTATTAATAGCCTTTTCGAGAAAGGAAGTGAAAATTTTGACAGTTTTGAAAAACTTCAACACTATTACCGGTATTTTTGTTTGTATAGGCATTTGGAGGTATAGGGGCTATAAAGGTAATGATGAGTAGACTTACCCGACTTCACAGCATCCGCTCTCATCATCGCATTGATGCAAAACCGTACACCTATTCACTCAATTAATAAGAGTGTCAATGAAAAAGTTATTTATTGCCTAAAAACTTTCAAATATTTCCAAACTATTTATTGTCTACAAAATTTATACAGTTAAAAATATTTATGTGCTTTCTTCATTCTAAGTTATGTGTGTTTGAAAGAGAGTCATTAAACTCGTATAATATTTTGATTATAGAATATTAGCTCAAAAAATGTTTTTTAAAGGCGCTCTTTGTGTGCTTATAGAGAGTTTGGGTATAGTTTTGGGTATAGTCTGGGTATAGAGAGTGAGTATTGGGTAGAAAAAGGCAAAGACTGGCAAAAAAAAATAATGAGTGAATGAAAATAGAAGTGAGAGTTTCGAAGTGATGCTTATTTTTGCGAGACTTCTCTCTCGTTTGAAATGCCTTTCTTTTGTTAGGATCGAAAGGAAACAATTTGACAATGTTTTCGAAGTGCAATACAAACAGACATAACACACACGAGAATCGATGCATTGATGTATAAATAATTATATGTTTCGATTCTGTTCGCCAACAAACTTCTGTGCACTCGAAGCGACCGATTGTTTGCATAAACACAACAGTCTTTTCGCATCAGATATGAGCGAAAATGTATCGCCAATAACGCCAATAACCATAAGTACAGACATTTTTTCAGTTGTTATTCTCTTTGAGTTGACAATCAGTTCAGTACTACTGAGTAGGCCGAGCGTAAACAGCCTACTCCTGACCGAACACCTGTACTCCTTTCCGCATCCACTGCGCTCTCGCCAACTAATTTGTTATTATTCAGAGACGTGCAAAGGCACCGGCACAGCAAATCACTTCAAATTGCATGGGTTGCGATTTTTATTTTTTACGCACAAAAATCTAGCAAGTTCTTAAAATAAAATTCCCGTTTTTTCGAAACTAACTTCGGCCCCCATTTGGCAATTTGCCCAAAAATGTCTGTCAGATGTGTCTAAGAAGCGCATCTTAAGTGTAATCAACAAAGTCATCATGATAACTTTTGTTGATTGCGAGCGCCGATAATCTGCACCAGAAATCTATGTTTCGGTTAATTTTAAATATGAAATCAGTTTCTCTGCTATTCTTAATCGACGACATTCTCGGCTATTATTTTCGGAATATTTCCGAGTATTTCGGAGTTATTTTTTCAGACAAAACACGAATTAAGACTTACAGTCATTAATCTAATAAACTTGTATTGGAATTCATGCTATGGTATAATAAGAGATGAAAAATAGTAAGTGAAAGAGGAAGGGAATGGAAAGGGAATGGAAAGGAAGGGAAGATCGCGAAGAGCGAGACTGGAGTGCAAGCGATGCGAAAACGTTGAGAAGAATTGTGTGAAACGACGCGTAATTCGTATTCAAAGCTATTTTCGTATTAACTCTCATATCTCTCATATAGTTAGCGCTAAATATTGTGAAGCGAATACTGCACTTATAGTGCAAATAGTTGTGTGCAATACGTGTGAGTATGTGTGTCTGTGCCAAGAGAGCGCGGCATACCTGGGCAAGTACTCCTTGGATGGCACGTCATAAAAGTCCTTAACGCGGATTAGTTTTGGCCGAGGGTTACGGCACCGATACTGCGTTCGAATGAGCAGAAAGTGTTCGTTCGCTAAACGAATGGCACTTAGATTTTGGGCACTGGTAGTCGTCGGCGCACTCGTCGTCAGCACTGGCGAGATGGTAGTCGACGCGTCCGGTTCGGCGTCGCCGGAGCGCGGCATCCGAGCGCTCGGCTCATAGAACGAGCGGTACAGCCGCTGCAGTCGTGTGGCCGAGCCGTGCGCACTGCCCGGGCCGAGCGAATTGATGGATGTGCTGCTCGAGTTGAGATGGTTGGCCGTCACTACTGTCAAAGTGGTCGTAATGAGTGGAATGAGGTTTACCACCAAAACCATAATCAAAAGCATTTAGACATCGGTAGTGAAGCACACAATCACTCAATCCTCTCAATGCTCTCAAAGCTCCCAATCCTCTCAATCCTCTCAATTCGAATCATTGCTTGCGATTGCAAAAGCGATAAAAAACTTCTCAAACGCCTCAACAGAATCAGACTTCAGCTCAGGTTTGCAAACCTATGGAGGGATGGCTTCAACGCGTCATGTGATCCGCACTTACATCTCAGGCGAGAGTAGGGCTGTAGAGCTGCGCTCTGCCTATCCCTCTCCTACTCGCCCTCTCTCTCCCTCTCTACCCGCGCGCTCGGGTGGCGCGACGTCTACTTTCCCTCTCTTCTCGTTATTTACTTAATTTTAAACAATAAATAAATTCTGTTTTAAACGAATAAATTAATTTAAAACAGTTTTATTTGTTAACTATAATTATTATTTATCTATTTATTTCGTATATTTTTAATAAACTGTTTATTTTTAATTATTTTTAATGTGTATATTATATTAAATTTTAATTATTCATAATAATATGTTAGTTGAAATTTTGGCTAATCATAAGCATTTAATTTATCGAAATATTACTTTAAATTTAAGCTTATTTTGCGGGTAAACATGAAACTTAAATATGTAAGCGCTGGAAAAGAATGCATCTAGTTGGAAAAAGTTGGAAGCAGTTGTGAATAGTCTGTAAATTGAAGAGACAGTTAAATTCAAAGCAATACATGCATTGCAGCCAAACAGTAGTTGATTCACACATACAGTGTATAACATAACGAAGTATTTCTCGTAAGCCATAGAACCCTTCCTTTTGTGGCCATTGACGAGAAGGCCAACAGAAAAAAGAGCAAAAGAGCCAAACATTTCTGCTTTAAAGTTATGATTCATATGAATGAAGTCTTTACTGTTAGTGGTGTTAGTGTTTGCCTTAAATACAATTACAGTAAATCTGAATTAAAGTGAAAGAAATCATTGAATAATTTGAGAGAAATTTTTCTTTCATGTAATGCGAAAACACTTGAGATTTAGTGAGGCTTAAGATGTCGAGCCTTAGGAAGACGTGGAGAAGGGCTCAGATTAATGGTTCGCTTTCTCGTCGACAGTATTCACTTGAGCGCCGGTCTAAGGGGTCAGACAATGAGACAATCGCTGCAATTCTCGTTTGCCGTCTGTTATCCCAATCCTATTCTCCGCCGAATCCTAATACGCGATACAAAGGCTGGGCTTCTGTTGCACAAGAAAACTGTGAATTATAGCACTTGTAGTGTGTTTTCACTGCCAATTGGAGGTGTTCTGCCCGCTCTGCCGGCGCTCTACCAAAATAAAGCTGTAGTCGCGCCGAGCGTTCGGGTCTCACAGCGCAGAGAGCTGTCAAATAAATAGTATTTTTGATTTGCAATCAATCGTTGTATTGGACTCTTGTGCCCAATACTCCAGTTCGCATCGGGGGGTGTATTTGGATACATGGCCTGCTTTGCCACTTATCTCTGCTCATCTCAATTCAATTAAATAGCCTTGACTCTATTTGATAGCCTTATTAATTTATTCAGGACCATAAGCACAATCAAAATTTCTTCCATGATCAAATTACAATTAATTGTTTAGTCGACCCTATTATTCACAATGTCTTCGGATTAAACAATTAAGTCATAAATTTAAACAGTTTAATGCAAGTTAAAGATTGTTGAATGCTTAGAACTAACTAAATATTATTTTGGAAAAATTCCAAGAAAATATTTTCAATCAAAATATAAATACTGTCTAAAAACGAGAAAATGAAAACGAGTTTTGTTCCTTCGAAAATAGCATAATAAAATAGTCTGGATAGAGCGCTCTAAAAATAAGTAGATTTTTTTATTTTTGAAAACACTTATTCTGTTTATAATACAGTAATAATTTTGTGATGAATAATTATTTAAATTATGTATTCATAACATCAAAATTATTTATACATTAGTTTTATTGTCAAACTTAATATCAAAAACTTGTCAAATATTTTTAAGTCGGTTGAGATGAACTCGGAATTACATGTGTATTCGCAGCCAAAATAAATAAACTGCACTGTATATCCATTGCACAAATCAAATATGACAGTTGAGATATTTAGAGATTATCAATCGGGACTGGCGGGGCTGGCGGGGACTGGTAGGTGAGTTACCCGCTGAGCGTTTCGAAAAAAGATCAATAAACATATTTCCAAATTTAGCTCTTTTTAGACCAAAACAAATTACAAAAGACTTTTAGACCACCTCTTATGCCAACCCAAACCCAAACCCAAACCCAAACGAGAATAATAGCAATCATAGCATTGAAAACATATCGATATTATTATATCTGTAACACAAATCGCAGCCATACCTCACTGACCCCCAGTCTCTGCGGATCCCTCATCTCAATCGCAATTACTTTAAAACAAAAATTATTTAAATTAGTTTTATTACACAAATAAATAGTAATAAAACTTTCGGGTTTATCTAAACTAATGATTGCATATATTGCAACTGATATATGCATTCAAAAATGTAAACATCATTAAACATATTTCAGAATAACATGTATGAATTTTAATGAATTTACAGCAAAAAAAATTCTTAACATTTAATGGAAAACAAAACGCTTACGTAAAAAGAATAAGAAAAGTATTCAATTCAATGGAAATATGTTAATGAGTTAACAACAAATACTTTT
This sequence comes from Metabelba pulverosa, assembly GCA_034697605.1. NCBI lineage: Eukaryota > Metazoa > Arthropoda > Arachnida > Sarcoptiformes > Damaeidae > Metabelba > Metabelba pulverosa. The sequence continues at coordinate 69,551 of JAQIXC010000001.1, forward strand.
TCAAATAAATTTCAACTGTTTTTCACTATACAGCATAAATTTTTCTTAAAAAGAAAACTTATTATTTCTGTTTTGTTTATTTAATCAAAACAGTTTCAAATCTCAAGTTTCATTAACCGCAAGGAAGTTATAAATCAGATCTTAAACAAACTTCAAACCAAATAACAAATAACTGCAAAAGAGTGCAAAAAATGTAAAAACTTTTAATTTTATTTATTAAAAACAAAGTCTTAAAACAATCAAAAAAAATAAATATTCGAATGATTTGAAGATGGGTTGAGACGAAAATCGATAAAAAATAATTTAGTAGCAATTGAATACTAAGTAAATGAATTGCAATTTCGCCACTTATCATAATGAATACACTGTTGAAATGTTTTTTCGATTAAAATTAATTCGTTTTTTCCAATTCGAGTCGTTCGGTAACCACCACTTCATGGGATTTTGGAAACATCTTCTCAAACGTTCGTCTAATGTGTGAATGAACCTAAAAAGTCGATTAAAATTTTAAATTTATTTCTCCTTTTTCTCTCGAAAAACCAAATAATAAATTTTTATATGAATTAATGTCAACCGAAAGAGTGTTTGCATTTCGAGTTGCAGTGAAAGCAATACTTTTGGCGAAACACAAGTGCGGAAAATGACAACTAATTTAAAGTATTCTTTATGGCATTAGTTCGCAAATTGGTATATAAATAGAAAATTTTATGAAGAGTTAACTTTTCAAAGACATGAACTGATTGCCAATTTATAAGAAGAAAGTTCTTTTTGCAAAACCATATTTTATTCAATCTATTCGATGCGATATCATGTGCGCTGTAGACAGTGTTCGGCACAAATAGATCCGAAACTGGAAGCCTTCAAAACTAACTTACAGTAGATTTTGGTTTTGGAAAAACTATTTTAATTGCGTTTATAATTAATTAAAAGCGAAATTATTTGTGAAATAGAATCGTATCATTGGGTGGACTCCTCCCCAATAAATCGTGACTCGAGTAGAGAATAGATAATCCCTAATAAGTGTTACGTTATTATAAGGCTATAAAAACTGTCAGACGTTTCGAAATTAAAGGCCTTTTCTGAGAGCGCTCTTTGCGAACAGCGATCGCCTTCTCAGTGCAGTGTAAGGCACTGTTGGGCACTGTTGGGCACTGGTAGGCACTGGAGGCCTACCTTCTCGAGACCTCAGTCTAACAAATTTATTCGTATAGTTTGGCTACGAATTGGCAATTCTCTAAAAAACTTTTAGTCTATAATCTCTGACCTCCGACTCAAACATAGTATGCATTAAACGAGATATTAATGATCTCTCAATGAATTACTCGCAGTTGTGACGGCTTCGAGAAATTTAAGCCAAAATTCTAATTAATTCAATTTGAAAGCACTTATAAAATTGCAATGCAACAAATGTGTAGTTATCTCGAGTTGGCTCGAGTAGGTGCATCTGGTGCCGCACAGGACCCTCACCTCGGCGTTGAGAAAGCAGAAAGTGGTTGTGACAATCGCGCCCTGAAGTGCTTCGGTGACAATCTGCACATAACGGGCCACAAACACTCCGGTCGCGCAGGAGTCGAACGGATCGATAGGCACGACGTAAAACGTGTATTGAATGCCAAATATCGGCAGCAGTACTATCGACGCCCTGAGACCGGCTCTGAAGTGAGCCGGAGATGAGCGCAGTTTCGTCATTAGCACCCGAACCACATTCGCCAATAGGATTGCGTTTAACTGAGAGTTGAATAGATTTTCGTTTCTAATTAGTATTGGAATTAAATTCGGATTTCATTCGAAAGCATTTACTAACGACTATACAGATGAGAGGCAACACATTGTAAAGGAGTTCCGGATAGAGCATAGACTTAGTCCAACAACTGTTATCGTACTGTTCCATAGAGTGCACGATTATGTAGGGAATCATTATGACTACGGGTGCGCCCCAACCGAACAGGTAGTAGAAGAGAGTGCGGCTCTGCTCGCGAAACGCGGCCACAATGAGCTGATGCAGGTATACGCCCTCATTCAGCATCCAGCAGAAGTTGGCCAGGCGGGCCCCCTTGTGCAGCACCACCAGCGCTTTGCACCAGAGAGGGCTGGCATGCGCGCGGGTTTACGCATAAATTGATGAGAAATAAGAAAATATTTCAAAACTAAAATCTAAACTTAAATCTTGACTTAAATCGGGTGTCGGAGCGACTCATTGACTCACTTGTCGTCAATCATCGACTCCAACATATAGTGCTTCTCTCGAACGAGAAAATAGAATAGAATTGAGAAAAAACAGGTGAAGATGAGTGAGAGGAGGAAATTGAGGTGAATCTGCACTCGAAGTATCGTATATTGCTTGTAGACCACGAAGATCGCCGTTCCGGCCAACGAGAAGACCAGTGAAATGAAGTAGACGCCAATCCCCGTATGCGTCTCCCGTAGGCGTTCGGTGGCGCCCGGCGTCGAACACTTCATGTAATTCGTGTACTCTTCCGGTTCGACACTCGTGCGGCCGTCGGAGCGCCAAATGGTAGCCCACGTGCCGTTCCGATAGCACTCTTTGCTCGCATACTCTTTGCTGCACTCTGTGGGCATATAGCCCAACACCGAGTGCGACATATCCGGGCATGTCTTCAGGCTGGTCGTGCCGCTCGTCTGCGAGTCCCAACACATCCAACCGTCCCATTTGGCCGGACATGACTTCCCTACCGCCACTTCTCTCTCATCTAATTCAAGCATTTTTTCGCAACACTTCTTCGCGTCTTCACAACACTTGAGAAAGAGATCCTAATTTGGAATTTCAATCAAATTTATTGCTTTTGATGTTAGACTTAAAAACAATTTCAATCTTTTATTCAAAAATATTTATGTGAATTAATTTCTGACATTTATCGCATTAATATGAATCTACCCACAAATGTTGGGTTAAACTTATAAATTCGAAATGAGAACATTATGTGAAAAATTATCAATAATAAATCAATTTATCAAGTATCAAATTTAAAAATTTTATCTTTACTTAAATTTGTGAAATATTTTATTCAAATTGTTTCAAAAATCGTATTTTTAGAAACCTATTAAAATTCTAATTTTAAAATCTAAAAATGCTTAGAAGACAAAGTAAAACTGAACAATAGACTGTTTCATTTAACAAATTTTGTTAAATTCAAACTGATTACTGTATTACTGTTGAAGCTTGGTTTATATAAAACTAACAAAATATTGTTTTATTGTTTTTGATTAATAAGATTAATTAGTTGGCATTGGATCAGAGTTTGCATTAACTTATACTAAACAAAAAATATTTATAAAAAATAAAACTTTTTATACAAAAAAAAATAAGAGAAAGATTTTTTAAAATTTAAAGCAAAAGTATATTAGGCTCAAAATTAGAGTGTGCTGAATTTGCTCTATTCTATTAATTGGATAAATGAGCACGATAAAAAGCATTAATTTTGAACGGGTTAAATTTAGAGCTCGGGCGACAATTAGTTTAATTGTTAGGAACGACAGCAGCGATAGGAACGGGAGTATACATACCATATGAAACTGGTGTTTGAATTCGTTGAGAATCGGGTCGTTTTCGATGTTATTTCGATTCAAAAATCTGAACTTAAATTGCGAGCACTCGGGCCGACAGAGCACCGCATTGATGTAGTCGCTAAAATTGTACATGACATACCACTTGGAGACGTAGTCGTAGCGCTTCCACGCGTTCTCGACGCCGGCCATGTACCAGAAGCACTGCGCGCACATGTTGTCCGTAAACCTCTCGATGTTCACGAAATCGATGTTTTTGTTGCTTTTGCACTGAAATTGCTTTCCATTCACGCAATGGCCACACATTAGGTGTATTGCGATTAGTGTTAATACAATTGAATACATGTTTTGATTTGTTTTCCATTAATATAATTGCGAAATGTCTTGATTTCATACTTTATTAAATAATTTACCATTGTTTTCTATATACTGTAAAGTATATCACTAATAATATGTATGCATAATACAAATGGCATTTAAAAATCTCGTCTTTAATAAGCATTGTAAAAATAATTGTCGTTTAATTTATTATCTTATCGCAAAATATATTCTTGTTTTATAATTACTAAACAAAAATAAGTTTTTCTAAATATTTATTTATTAATAGCATTTATAAAATTAATATGCAATTAATATTTTTTTTAATTCACTCTGCTCAACATAGTATAGTAAATTAACATATTTATATATTACTAATATAAATTGTCTAAACTAAGTCATACTGTATACTAATATTATATTAGTATACAGTATGACTTAGTTAATTTTCTATCAGTTTACAGCAATTTGAGACAAAGCAATTTACAGATTTCTATTTAAAAATATTTTACTAAAATTACATATTTAATTTATAGAATTTATGTGGATAAAGTATACTGTATGTTATTTTCTAGCATACCAACAATAGTACATTTTAACCCTAATTAGTTAGTAATTGAAAATTTCTTAATGAGCCAAATGAGTTAACTTATATTATATAATGTACCTTATTAATCTTATCAATTCTCATTTTTACTGTATATTTATTGCATTATTTATATTTACTTCTTTGGCAACTATTTGCTTAGATTTTACATCCAGTAATAAAATGCATAAAAAATAAACAAAATAAATTCTTCCAGCGTTTAAACAACAATCTACTAAAATAAAAGTCTTTAATTACAAACATGAAACTTGTTAATATAAGAATATTTATAATTCTTATTTGTGTGTAATTTAAATATTAAGTTTTGTTATATGAGTTGTCATAAATCACAGCAATAATTGTTAATTTGAAGACTACGGTATATACTTAAGATGTTTCACAACTTTTTTTAGAAATAAAATTATTTTATTATTTTTATCACTTTTATCATTTTAATATTTGTTTTGTAGATAAGTTAAATAGTTAAGCTATTATTTAGTTAAATTATACTATATTTTGTACAAAAATTAACCAAATTTTTGATGTAATTTTTATTTAACATTAAAACTGCGTATGAATAAATTTATTTTAACTTAATAGTATAATTTCTATAATTGCTTTAGTGTTTAATTAGTCAAATATGTAAAACAAATTTATTTTTTAATCGTATTAGTTACAAGTTCACACAGTTTTAAAATTTGAGGAGTTAAAATGAGTAGTCTACTTTATTTCAAATAGACTGCCAATTCTGATAAGTATTCTGAGTTTAGAAAGAAATTTAACGTTTAGTGAGAATTTGCGTAAAATTGTACTAAAATGCTATAAATGGATACAAATGACAAAAATAATAAAAATGTGCTAAAATATAGAAGCAATGACAAATATTTTAATTCATGCATAATTTGCTATAAGTGTTGTTAAAATATTTGTTTAAAAGCACATTATACTGTACCTGCATAGTTATTGTACATTGTAAGTTTGTTTGCTATTAAAATTGTAGCTATTATAATATTGCATAATTTGCTTAAGCATTGCTTATCAATTTTAAGTAAGTACCATAATTAATTTATAACAATTATGCCTGGCAAACAAATAATTGTAAAAGAATTTTGTGGCAACAGCAATTTGCTTATTCGTACATTTTATTTTGAAATTCAAATAAAAACAATAATATTTATATTGCAGTAAATGTGTTATACAAAGAATTTTGGATATATCCCAACCCATTGTCATTCACTGTAATACAATAGAGACAAATTGTTTCATTTTAACTTAACTTAATTATACATTATACTTTGACCAAGGTAAGCCAAGTTATAGACACTATTATAAGCTTGGAACAACTTATTTTATAAAATTTAAATTTAGCTTTTTAAAATAATTGCTTAAATAATTTTCTTAAAATTACTTTTAATCTACACAGTAAAATATGCTAATTTTAAGGAAAACTGAACATTTTAATAAATTTTAAAATAATATTTCAATATTTTTAGAATATAATTTGTTAATATTTTTGCAATGAACGTAAGAAAAATATTAAGTAAAATGTTAAGTAAACAGGCATAAAATTAAAATATCTTTTGGAAACATAATATTATTTTTAAAATTTTTATTCAAATATGGTTTATAACACTTTTTTTGTTTAGCTCGGTTATAAGCTTATATTGTATTTTAATATAGAAAATTAAGCACTAAACATTTTAGCAAATTATATTTATTAACTAAATTTTTTATTTTATAATGAGTATATTTAATATTTTACAACAAGTTTATAATAAATAAAAGAATGAAAAAGAAATACATATTAAAAAAATTACAAATTAAAAATCTAATTAAACTAAATTATTTAGGAATAGATTAAAATAAAATGATAACATATGTAATATTTTTTGCTGTTTAGTTTATTTGTTTTTTTCTTTGTAGAACCTTTGCATACAACAGCATGACAAATTAAAAATGAGGTTGGCCAATTTTGCTTATGTGCATTCGAATTTTATTTTTCTTAACATTGCAGAAATTTTAAAATTCATTTTTTATTAAATGCTTATGAAAAATCTGAATTAAAAAAAATAAATTTAACCAAGAACAATGTAATTAAGTCAGCTGCTGAATGCAAATTAAGTTACTACTGTGTATAAACTTGAGATAATTTTAGTGTTAATTTTTGTGCAAAAAGATTACTTTTATTACTATATGTCAGGAAAAAATATTTTCAATTTGTTTTAATTGTGAAGTTTCGTGTAACCTAAAATTAGACATGTCAAATCTAAAATCAATACAGCACTTAACCCAGTCTAATTGTACAGTACAATTTGTACTAAATGATTGATCTGTTTGCTATACAAAACAAATTACAAGCAAATTATGTAAATTAAATAAATAATAAATTTGAACGTTCTATAATTGATTAGAAAGGATTGATAAATTAAAGCTCAATTGATCAATTTATACAGTGTACTTCCTTATGAATCGAGATTGCGATTAAAGTTATAAGAATTGAGTCGAGCGGAGGAGTCTTTGACATAGTATTTGAGTTGAAATACCTGCCAAATGTTGAAGGGTTTAAAAATAGATCATTGCATAGATGCTATAAATGAACATTCCGTAATTAAAAGAGTGAGACTGCGGCTCATATTTAATCTTGACATAATTCACATAACACATACTGCATGAGTGGTATGGAGTGGTATGAGTGCCGGCCAACCAGGGCTTCGACGATAGACTTCCAATGTCTACGAATATGATAAGTCTTGGGTTTCTTCATATTCATATAAAATTACTATGTATATTTTTTGCAATAACTTCTAACAACAACATTACTACTGTATCAAGTTGTTAGCAAATATTTAATTTATGATTCAAATTTCCTTTTTATACCCTAGACTACACAGAATAAACTTGGTTTTCTCAATATCTCCAATCTGTCACTCTTGGACTTAAACTCGAATATAGATTTCATATTAAAGAAAAAAATCGTTTTTCTTATAAAAGCTGAGAATAACTCGACTAAAGAATCGACGCTTTTATATAAACCAAGAGTTCTATAAAGAAATAGAAAAATTCTCACTTTTGCAACAAATGTCAGCGAAAAAGAGTAACACATTTAATAAATCACTGTCTCTGACAGTGACAGACGAAACGTAATCTACATTTGGATTGTTTGTGTCGAATGAAGAGCGAGAGAGACGTGAAGAGCGTTCGGCAATTGCCGCAAATCATTAGATCCATATTCTGTTGAATCGATACTTGATTTGCGGCCAAAGGCACGGCTTCCGAGCCGACGGTCTGATTGAGGACTAGACTGAGCGCTGGGTTAGAGAGCGAGCAACTCATCGAACCCACGCCAGCGCTGCTGTTCTGTTCGCTTAGATAACCGAAATTATTGTCGAAACTATTGATCAGTTTATTCGCGTCAGCACTGGCTGTCTGTTTGTCGGCTCTGCGACTACTGCTCTCGTCGGAGCAGAACTGCGAACCGTTTTCCAACGTTTTGCTCAATTCCGACGCAATCGGGTGGTCGGCAGTGGCTTCGGCGCCGACGTCTGCACTCACGTCGAGTTTGACTTTCTTGGTCTGCACTTCACTACTCAACTCGACGTGCATTCGCGTCGCCTCTTCGCCACTCAAATCGCGGCTAAGATTTGCGTCAATGCGTTGATCATCGGATTCACACTCGACTAGCATTTCATTCACACAATTCGCAAAACTCATGTAATTCACGTCATTCTCAACGGAATTCTCCTTCGAATTCGTGTCTGTCGTTACGTCGCCACCCGTTTCGCTGCCGTTACTGGTCGTCGAGGTCTTACTCGACTTCTGGTGCGGTTTCGGTTCTGTCACGAGATTCACATCTAATTTATGCGAAAATATTTCCTTCAGTTTTGTAGCGAAAAATATTTTTACAATTTTGAATAAAATTAGAAATTGCTTCTAATTAACACTCATGACTAATCATGTTTGATGGTTATGTTAAACTTCCTTGTTTATAGTCGAATAAAAAATTTTCTTGCCAAAATATGTAAATTATTTTTCCAAATTTTGTTAATTAAAAAGTTATAAAATTTTATCATTTAAACTACAAATTTAGGCTGCTCAATGTTACATAGACATTCCGTGTCTTTGACTACAGTAATAATTTTAGCCGTTGTTTTGCCATGCTGATTTATTGCACTATAGATCAGAAACAGTTGCTGAGATGTAATGCAAATTTAGGAAATTAAGAACATGTTATATTACAGGCTATTAAATATCATAGATAGTGCTTAAAGTTCTCTTAGATAGTATATTTTCTTTTACAAACAAAAAGAACATGTTAATAATATGGAAACAATAAATTGTATTCAGGAGTAATTTAATGCAATTTATAAATGCAATTTCGCAATGCGTATTTATGCAATTTACTGTCCAACTTAAACAATAATGAGAAGTTTTACTATTTTTTTAATTGCAACTGTGTATATTTGTTTTTACAGTTTGTTTCATGATTTATATAATGAAATGAAAATTTGTTAATAAATTTAAATTACTTTTCAAGAATAATTTATAATAATATTAGCAGTCAAATTAAATAATTTATAATAGATGTAATAATTCGACTAAATTAACTCAATGTATATTTATATGTAAATTTTAAAATATAATTTAGCAAAATAGCTTAATTGCTAAATTGACTAATTAGGCACTTAATGTTCTAAATTTTATTTTTAATGTTCGCATAAGCCATCAAGAGCAAATTTGTTTTAGAAATTTTTACTTCTATTTAAAAACACATCTCATAATTGATTACTATATTCAAGATAGTAATTACAAAAACGTGCTTAAAAGACTTTTAATCTTCTCGAGTTCTAATTAACTTAGTATGCAGTAAGCTTAATATAACCATTAAATAATTCATACTGTTATTTTATGAAATCAATAAATAAGAAATAATTATTTTCGAGAATAAATACCAATTGCCTGTCCGGCTATCATCTGTCCGTCTTGTGCTAAGACAGCATTGATTGCATCCATTTGATCCTCAAATTGTATAAAAGCATAGCCTAAAGAGTAGACAGAGTAGACAGTAACTATTTGAATTAAATTAAAACTAACAATTTGAGTAATATATTTGCTTAGAAAAACTTCTCGAGATATTCAACAACAAGAAAAAGTATCGAAACAAAAGTGCAAACCTTTATGCATAGAAATGGCTTTGATTTCGCCGAATGCGAGGAAAATCAAATGCAAATGTCTTTTCGTAATAATACTTGTGTTGAGATTTCCGATAAAGATTCGCGACTTTAGATCGTTTGGCGAACGAGAATTCGTGGCATTACTAACGCAAACATTTTGGTTCTGATCTCGCATTTGACGCTTCAATCGTCGTATAGTCGAAGTCATGCCTCTCCGCTCTCTCCGCTCTGTTCGCCGCTCGTAAACAAAGTTCGCATTTGTATCGCAACACTAAAACACAATCATTTGAAATGACACTTAACTATAATAAATCCGAACGATTGCTCATTGCATAGACTGCTTAACTCGAAATGATAAGTAAATAAATAATTTTTTGACTAATATTTAAGAATAGGGAAGAGGAGAGCGCACGGGAGACGAGAGGAAGAGGAGAGCGCGAGCGGAGAGGCAGGAGAGGGAGGAGAGGGAGTGTCGCACTGATGTAGCGAACGATTAGACAAAATGCCAACATTTTCGAGGCATAAGAAACAAGCGATACATCCAATGCCAAGATCTGGAGTGAGATAACACACGGAGTGAAGAGAGTAGAAGAGAGAGGAGAAGAGAGAGGAGAAGAGAGAGGAGAAGAGTAGAGAAGAGAAAAACTCTTCTTTTCTTATCCGAAATGTGGATCACATTTAATGATTAATGAATGCCTTCAGAAAAAGAGTGAATTCCAGACTCTTATCCACGCTTTGTAACGATTCTCGTTATACATGACTTTTGTCAACAAATTATTCAAATTCTGTCACTAACTTAAGCACAAAAAATAGTATCAAACAAAAAGCAAACATGCATGTTAATTAATTGATTGAAATAAAATTAAACTTGTGCTACAATATACGCTTATAACCAAGTCTTTAATTGTTCGCGTAATACGAGAATAAATCTAAATAAAGCTCTGAATTTGTTTTGCTTTTTAACGCAACAAAAAAATTCGTAATTGTTTTAACACATCAAAAGTTTGTGTCAATGTTTGCTTTGTCAGAAAAAAGGGTTAAATTCGTGCTTGATAACTTCTACTGAGATTTTATTAAAGCTTAAATTATTTTTTATATAAACAATGGTTTAGATTTAAAAATAGAAACAATTTTTTTAGTTCGATAAGTCTTTTGGATTCACAATAGTTTAGAATTAATGCAATAAAGATCTCATAGTTTTAACATTAGATTTAGTTATTTATAAACATTTACTAAAATCTATTACAAAAAATACTGATATTTCTAAACAACAATTTTAGGGCCAAAAATAATTTCAACAATTTTTGTGTCGATCAAAAATTTGATTCCTTTCTCATTTAAATTGTTACCAATTTCTAAGAAAAACAAATAAATAGTTTATAAATTGGACTTAACTTATAGTTAGGAATAAATTAAATAAATGTTTTGTAAAACCAAACGATTTGTTTTGAGATTTCGAAGACATTTTCGCAAATAGTTTCCAAACAAATAAATGTATAAAAAAAAGATTCAAAAAAAGTTTTCCCGAATTGAGTTCACAATTCGAGTGAAATCCCAGTTTTGGACTTTCGGTGCAATTGAGGAAATGTAGTCTTATTTTGCGGCGGATTTAGCTTTGAGGCCAAGTAGACGAACGGCTCGATTAGGGTCTTTCGTTCGGTTGCCGTCACTTCGAATAAACGGATTTTCTCTCTTTGGGCCCAACTCTGCGACTCATCGAAATCGACTTCTCGTTCCCGAAATTTGTCCATTTTATTGCCGATTATTATGATTGGCATCTAATCAACACATCAAACAAATAACAACTGTTTAAAACAATTCAACAAAATCTAAAAAACCAATGAATCACTAAATAATAAAATCACATCTTTTTTATCCTTATGTCTGTCAATGGCTTTCTTGATGTGATCGACGATTAAATAGGAGTTCTTGTCATTGATAGCATACGTCAATATAAAGCCCTAAATGACAAACAAATTGCTATTTAAGCAAAATTAAGACAAATGTCTCGAAGAGTGACTCACGTCTGCAAACGAGAGGTACGTTTTGATGGCTTCGATGTTAAGCGGAGCGAACTGTGCGGTCATTGACAACAGTGTTAACGCATTTATTGGTTAGAATTATCTGGAATTGAAAACAATGGCAAATATCGACAAACCATTCCCGAGAAGTCAAAGAAGTAGATCTTCTCTTTCGTCTGGCGGTCGGTCTCGACGATAGACCCAAATATGTCTTCAATGGTCGGCTCGTAAGTGGCACTCAGTTTGTGTTTCGAGCCGTTGACCACTTGATCCAGAATTGATGTCTTCCCACATTGTTTTGCTCCCAAAACCACCACTTTATAGTGCGATCGCATTCTTCCAAACTCGACAATCAAAGTCCACAATCAGTCGATCATTACGTGTGAGTCGTAAACCAAATATTTAGATCAAATGCTTTTGAAATGTTTTGAAATGTTTTGAAATGACATTTAAATCAAACACTGAGTCAAGTGTTTGCTCTTTAAATGCAATTATGTTTTTGTTTACACTTTGTTTGTGCACTCAATAGACATTAAGTACGCTATCACTCAGTCAACTGAACACTCGCTTCGAGTTTAGGAATTAAATTTAATTTCGTTTAAATAAACTTTAATTATAGTGATTTAATAATTTCCCTTTGCCTAAAATATTCCTGCTCTTGAAATACAACATGATACTTTAAATAAAAATCTTTTCTAAAAACCGAAAATTGATTGTCATTTATGGCTAAATCCTTACAAAAGTTATGCCTCTTTTGATGCAATAGTTTCTGTCAATTGTTTTAATTGTAGTTTAATTTGAATTTAGTTCTGAACTAACGATCAATTAATGGACAACAGAGTGACTGAAGAGTACGAAGACATTAGTTTCGACGCCAAAGATACCACTATTGATGATAACGATGAGTGTGAAGAGGGAGACATCGCGGAGGACAAGAGCGAAGAACCGGACCAATTGGATGCGATTGTCCGCCAATTGAGTAAAGATTATTCAAATTATTTCAAATTCGACATCAATTCGGAGGTAATTATTAACTGAATGACTGATCCAATTGATTGAATCGATTCTAATTCCGTGTCTATTGCGTCGACTGATGCAGAAGAAGGAGACCGAAGACGCGGTCGAAGACCTGTTAACCCATTTGGAAGAGTTCTGCGGATTAATCGAAATGATTAGGAATGACAACAACATCTGTTTGGAAGAGGTGTCGAAGAAGATGAGCGACAAGTCGGTGGTGATGGACGAGATCTACGCCAAGATCGACAAATTGGAACAATTCGTCCAAATCGTCAAACAGTGTGTCGACGATATGGACAAAGAGCTGACGGAAGCGGAACAGCTGTTCGGCGCGAACGGCACGAATCGGGTGAAGCGGTTCTTGTCTTCATTTATTAGTAGCAATACATCGAAACCAAACGATTCGAATCGAATTAAAGCCAAATTCACACCAAAAGACATATTCAGAACAAGTGATTACATAAAGAGTTGTGATTTAGCGCTCGGTTCGCAACCGACGGAACGCCAACACTGCGACCAACACTCCGGCCAAAGCTCTAAAACAATCAATGGTTCGCTCGACTGATCCACGCATTTGTCGAGAAATTTACCCAATTTTTCGACGTTTTTATGCAAAATATTTGTTATATTTGATTAGCAATCGAATCAAAACTAATTTTAAATAATTTATTAATTTTTTAAAATTCTAATAAACAATTGACACTAATTTTAGTCATTTTTCGAATTTCGAGATAAAATAATCGTATTATATATGAGAGAAATTAATTTATAAAATAACCGAGCTTATATTTAAATATTAATCTATAATATTTTAACTTTAAATTCGCACAAAACGTACAAAAATATTGAAATATAAGACATTTACCGAATTATCTAACTTTAGGCGCCATGGCGTGTTATGTCAGTTTCTTAAAGGGGGTGGCGTACTACCTAGGTAACACGACACCCAGTTTTGACTCAAATAATTGATAAATTTTCAATTAAAATAATTTTTTGTTTTTGATTTAAATGTCATTAATGCCAATTTAAGATAATTTAATCTGAGTTAATTTAATTTAAGTTATGCCCATTATATTTTATTCTTAATTTTAGTCAACTTTTAAGTCGAAATTAACGTAATTTTTAAAATTATACCTATAGATTATTTAAAAGTTAAAAATCTTAAACTCATTAACTTAATGTTAAATAATTTCTAAATTAGCTAGTTTATTGTTAACTGAAATTTAGCTTAAGTACACAAATAGTTAATTGTTAGCCCGAGCAGTATTTTTAAATTTTAGTTAAAATAGTTTCTAGTTATAATGAATTAAAAGTTAAAAATTATTTATACTAATTCAAAGTAAAAGATTACTAATAATAAAATTAATAACATATACAATAGTGAATGCATATATTAAATTGTAGCAAATTTTAGAGTCAATAAATATGTTATAATACGCCATGGCAAGGTATCTCAAACTCTAAGAGGGGGTGGCGTACTACCTAGGTAACACACCATGATATTTTGAAGCCTACCCGAGTTAAGAACACCTAACATAAGGCGCCATGGCGCCTAAAGTTAGATAATTCGGTAATGGCAAATAGTCTGAGAATTGCCTATAGGATAGGCTCTCAAACGGCGAACGGAGGAGAGGAAGGGCCGGGAGTTTACTCTTAAGAAACAAAGACTAACGAATCGATTGGATTGAGGGAACGGTTGAAAAGTAGATTCGGTTCTGGATTTGCGCCAATCTATAGATCACTGGTTGTGTCCAAAACGACTTTCTCTCCGGGTTTGAAGGCAGGCATTCCCAGATACGGACACTTCGCGCACCGGAAGGCGTCGCCTAAATAGCACTGAGAGTAGGAAAGAATGAAAATATTGTCCAAATGGATAGGAATGTGCGAAATGTGCTTACGTTCCCACACGAAGACTTGGCGTTTTGCGAGTTCTGCTTCACCTGTGCTATCACCTCCTGTTCGAGCTCTTCGGCCAAACCGCACGAGCAGTTGGCGCACGCCTTCCGCTGTTTGGTTGAGGCGCACACTCGCAGCGAACTCGGGTCCGGCTTAGCCCTGTCCTCATCGTCCAGCAGCTGCTCGTCATCTATCAGTTCCACCGAATCGTCAACAATGTCTTCGGCGGCCAATGACCAGACCTTAGCCGCCGATGCCTTCTTCGGTTCATTGAGATTGAGTTTGACGGCCGACCCGACCGCGTATTCGGGCTTTTGGGCCGATATCTCGTCAATTGTCTCATCAATGCCAACAAATCCATTCAATTTGAGTGAAGACACGGTTTCTCCAGATCTGCAGTCTTTCGACTTTCGGATCAATAGCCGAGCGTTTGGTTTGAGTGAAGACAACAAAACTGATTGGCATTTGTCGTCCAATTGTTGCACTGAACTGATGATCCAATCGAAGCGGTTCTCAACCGAAGACACTATTCAATCGATAATTCAATTCAATTGGTAATCAAATGCTAGAAATCGGGACTAAAATACTTACAATTAGTCGCGTCTTCGGTGAAGACATGGCTTTCTCCGACTTTCGCCACTATTTGGTCGACGAATGTCTTTTCGAAGACATTGTCTTTGTTTGAGACCAACAATACGCTGTCCTTCGCATTGATTTTGTCGACCATTTTGTTGAACCGATTCGTTGTGTTTAGCGTTGAATGGATTTAAACCGCAATTTAAGAAATCAATTGAAATGCGAATTAAAATATGTTTTCAAACGAAACGAACTGTTCGTCAGTCGATGGCGACGATAGCGCTCTCTATCGGCGCTTACATTCACTGCAATCGTTGGGAAACTTTCGAAACTGTGAATCGATTTGTGTTTTTGCGTTCAATTCAATAGATTAGCCGATAATCGGGTGTCGAGTGAACCGATCGGAACGAATGGCGACCTTCGAGCGCAACCACAACATCGACAAGCATTACGTCACCTGTCCGTACAACCCGAGTCACCGCATTCCGGCCAACCGACTGCCCATCCATTTGATCAAATGCGAGAAACAGAGCGCCGAAGTGCTGCTCATCTGTCCCTTCAATGCCACCCATCGGGTGCGCCGACAGGCCTTCGAAGACCACATCAGTAAATGCAAAGATCAGGTCAATGTCGTACTGGAGCGCCACGACCAGCCGCTCCCGACGCCCGGCCACTGCCCGCCCGTCAACGCGCCGCCGCTCGCCCTCAAGGCTGAGGCCGAAGACACCGAGTCATGGGATTAAGGCATTCGCCGCTCTTCTGGCGCTACTCTCGAAGCCATTTCTCCCGATTTGCCGATATTTCTCATTTGATTCGCATTTTAACCGAATTATTGCTTTTCACTCAAAACACAATCAGTCGATGACTTAATCGAAAGACTTTTCAATTTCAAACATTTCATTCGCTTTTATTAATAATTATTTTCATTTAAATTCATAGAAATATTTCATTTCTTTTGCAAAATTTATCCAAAAATTGCTTTAAATCTCAAATTAGAAAATTATTTTTAATTGTTTTGATAATTAGACTTATTTTCGTTAAACCAATAATTAGTCACTAAGTGTAAAGTCCATTGCTTTGAAGTCAATGTAAACTATCGATAAATTTAATACAGTATTAATCAACATTAGGGTTGTTTTCGATGAATAATTTGATAATTTATTAAGTTGTATACAGCATAAATGTATAGATTGTAATAAATTGTTGCAATTTCGACGTTTTGTAACTTAAAAAACTAATGTTTTTCAGTTTTGCTACTAATTTGTTGGACTAATGGCTCCGAAAGAGCAGGAGATCTGAATTGAGACAAAAGGCCTGAATGTAAGCGAAGAACAAAGTAATGCATAAATTGGTTGAACAGTGAGTGAAGACATCGAAGGCATGAGAAGAGCATTAGTGAGAAAAGACTTAAAGTCTTTAGTTTTTGATGTCGAGTCAAAAGAAGGGATGCAAAGCATGGATCGGCTAATGGACTGTTTTCCGGCCAACACGCTATGAGCGGATGTTAGTGGAGCCGAACTACCAGTGCCTCTGTCTGTACAACGACTACTCTTTAGTGCAACTTCTAGGGCAGAGACATACCGTAGTAGACGTAAAGTAGTGGTAGTGGTAGTGATGCTGTAGTCGCACTGTAGTGGTAGATACGGTGCCGATTGCACTCAACTGGAAGTGCAATCGTCGAGCAATGGCAGAGACGGAGCGATAGACTGCGAATCAGTTTGGGTTCGCCTTTCATATCAATTGAATCCTTTTTTCGGTAAAAGTTTTCATTTCTCTCTCAATACTCATTCCATAACTGCATAACTGAGTCTTTGAGCGGAAAGTTCGGAAATCCTTCGGAAGGGCTTCGGAAGGGCTTCGGAAGGGCTTCGGAAGGGCCTCGGAAGGAGGGTTTTTAACTCAAACCGGCAGAGGAAGGAATTCGCACTCAAACTCTACTCTCGACTCAGCGCTCAGTTTCTCCACTCCTTTCAGACTTCGGTATGACTTTTGGAGAAAACTTATTGAAAGAAAATCTACGATTGGATTGAAAATTGGAACAAATGAATGCTATCCGATATGGGGTTAACAGGATTTCCGAGCAATGCCGGAGCGCTCACTGCACTGCTCGCCCTCACCTCCCGAACACTCGCCAATCGTGTAATCGTGTTCTGCCAGTCGTTAGCAATCAAATCAAATAATGAATTGTCAAAAACAAGAGATATTTCCCTCAACTAAACAGCTCTTTCACTCAATCACTGATTCGGTTTCGGACTTAAACAAGAAATTTGCGATTTTTGCTGAGAGTCTACACAACGATAACTACACTTCACTTATTTGTCTCTCATTAGACATTAGATTCAAAAGCTAACAATTGAATGAATTGTATGAAAAAGAGAGCATTGGGTGAGCAGTGGCTCATAGGATGCTATAGTCGTGCTATAGTTGTGCTTTAGTTGTGCTTCACTTCTCGTCTCAGAACAGGAAGTACTGACTCAGTTCGCTCTGCTTTCAACTAAAACATTAAACTACTCTTTCTTTGATAGGCATAGGCGTACAGGACTGGCACGACAGACGAGACGAGGGGAGGAGTAGTATAAGCAAAAATTCCAGAGAGAGAGAGAGAGAGAGAGAGAGAGAGAGAGAGAGAGAGAGAGAGAGAGAGAGAGAGAGAGACTGATATTTAGCAATGAGTTATTTAATGGTAGAAATCAATAACTTGCTATTAAGTGCGAACTTTTTTTTGGCACAATTAAAATGTTCGCATTTATTGGTTTAGAGTGTTGTCAAACAATCGGTTCAACAAGAATACAAATAGAGAATCACCGCAAATATCGGCGATATATACGATATATACGTTGAAGAAACTTGAGTTGAGTTGAGTTGAGTTGAGTTGAGTAGAGTTGCGGCCAAACCGTCTGCGCTGTCGTCTATGCAGTGAAGTGTCATTCGCAGAGCACTTCTAATATGCTCTTCAAACCTAATGCAAGTGAAACCGAACGCTCGGCTCTTACTCTCGGTTTTCACTATATTTTCGCTATATTTGCTAAATCGATAACTATAGCCAAGCATTAACTCACAGACATATCCCACAAAATTCAATATTTTATATAAATATAATATGAAAGTTGATCATAAGATTTGATTATATGTGTCGTTACTCACAATCGTCAACCATTTCAGACTCTATACGCCACACAATACACAATAAACTCTATTCAAGATTAGCTTTTTTCTTATCGCCGAAAGAGAGAGACAATTGTTTTTTAGTTTCAAATACTTTTTTGTTTGATTTATCCTAAAAGTCATTGCATTACTTGCATTACAGCAGTCTATTCATCAGAAAATAAAGGAATTGATAAAATTAGAAGCGAATAAAAATTGTTGCCTTTGGGGAAATCATAGAACAAATCAGTGCTAATGGAGTGCCTGTAGTGGTCGTAACAAACTTCTTGTATTGTATTTATGCCCAAATACAACAAATTGCAATGAACAAATGAACAAATCGTAAATGCAGTTAATAGCACCTCTCGTTCACTCGGCGCTCGAATCTCATCAATACGACAGACATTCATCAGATGTATGGAAAGAGAGCCTAAAAAGCGTCAAAAGAGCTGCGAATCCAAGTGTCTTAGGAGTTGTCGACTGAATCGCGACGAGAAGTGAGTAAATTGTAAACATTGCGAACAGGACTTCAAAACTCATTTGGGATTTCGCTCTTTCGCTCGTAAATGCATGAGTGATGAACACATGAGCCGCTCAGACGACGAGATGAGCGCAAAAAATACGAAACGGAATCGAAATCAAGTGTTCGCTCTCTCACTCTCTCTGCGCTTTCAATTCAATTTGCATTTTCGGCAATTTATCCAATGGTAACAAATTTTTTCATCTCATTCTCTACTCTCAGTCTCTCTTTTTTGCAGTCATTCGGCCCAATATTTCAAAGTGTCAGCACTGGCAGCACAGGCAGCGCTACTACCAGTGCTATTATAGCGCTAAAAAATCTAATGTTCTCCGGAGCGTGATTTGACTAACTTATGCAGACTTTGATTTTTATGCGAAAAATGCCAACAAATGACTTCAACTGAATAAATGTCATCAATATATGCCTTTCGATTGAAATCTTTGTCAATCAGCCGTTTCTCGACAACGAAATTCTCGTTTCCATTCATTTATCTCAATAACTATTTTAAGTTTTTGGCATTAGTTGTATGAAAGGAATGTTTAATGACGTGAAAACAGTTTTCGGCCATTAGTTCGTAATTTCGAGGAAAACTGAATTAATTAAAGCGAAGTAAGAGTTTTGAAAGTAAATAACCACAAGTTGTTTAATAATGCTTTTATTGGCGATAATAACTATCAACATATGATAATAAAATAATTCATCTCAGTTTTGCGTCTGTTTAAAGAAATGATGATTTTTCTTATACTGTAAACTAACTTTTTTCTTATATACAAAAACGCTATGAATTGTAGTTTCCTATACATTGTTGCATGGTTTTCCGGGTCATATGTTTTTTAGAAATTTTTTTGTTACTGTTTTTTCGGCTCTATTCTCGTGTAGACGAAAAATTGATCGCCGCTTCAAATCTGTTTTACTGTGAAAATGCTGTTTGTTTTGACTAATAAAACAAGGTTAAAAGCGCTCGTGGTCATACAAAGTCTAAATATTGAAAGAGCATGGCAATCGAGAAAAAATTCATTTCACTGTTTCGTAAAATTAATATCAAAGCAGAGAAACAAAACAAAAAAGAAGTCGAATAGTTGCGACCAATTCATCAAAACGTAATGTTTTTGACAATTTTTTTAATCCTAACAGTTCTGCTCGTATTGAACGAAAAGCAGAAATAATGTTCATCTCTGGAGCGCCTGAATGCCTGTCCGGAAACCGGAAACAATAGCCTACAAGTTAGTCGACAAGTTTTATGATAAAAACTATGAAAGACTTAATATTTGAGAAGCACTGCAGTTAATAATAAGCAGATCTGGTTGTCATAAACGCTGACAACCGAGAGAAATGTGCGCTACAGACGAGACCCGAATTTGTTTCATTAATTTCCATTTACTTCATGTCTCGTAAGCGAAAACTAAATGCATTTTTTCTATTAATTTCTTCTCGTGTTATGTAAAAAACACTTAAAAAACAAACAAAAAATTATTTAAAATCTGTTTTATTTGCATATAATTTAAATTAATTCATTTCAAACATAGTTTTTCATATAAATAGTTTTCTTTAGCATAAGTTTTATGCAAAAACACATATCCTGTAGATATAGAGCCGAATAAAGTGAACGTCATTTCAACGTATCGTTTATGCGTCCAATATCTCCGGAGGCTCTCAATTCATGTGCATTTGGGTTTGGGATTGGGATTGGGTTTGGGATGAGAGCGCATATTAATATTAGAATAAATATATACACATATTGTACGTAAAGGCAATCTTGATATGACTGTTATAGCCTCCATATGCTTGTTATCATTAAATATGAGCGATTGCGGCGCAAATCGCAAATCAGATTCATTTACTTCATATATGGTTTTGTCTATTTAGGCATTCATTGTGTCCGTCAGATACTACTCGAACCCAAAGCCAGTATTGCATTACTCGACGCACTGTTCGACAACACAAGGGGTCGATCATCACTGCTCTTGTATTTAATGTATTACACATTACACCCGATGTGTAGAGAAGTGAAGAGAATCGTAGAACAGTTTCGGATTTTGTGCTCTGTTTCTACGCTCATGCCTTTCCTCCATTCCCTCTGCTCTCTCTCTCTCTCTCTCTCTCTCTCTCTCTCTCTCTCTCCCAGCAGTGAGGCAGTCAGTGAGCATTGTTGGTGTTTATAGTCTATCAGTGCAATCATTGTTCCCTCTGCTCTGCCTGTCTGCCTCGCCTGCCTGTGCGGAGTAGTGCCTGTGCAGTGTGTAATGCCAGTGCCTCTTCGTTAATCGTTACGCTACAGTACATTACGCTTCGATAGGTTTTACTTTTGATTGATATTTGCGAAACAGAATCACAGCTATGAGTCTACAGACCCGCAGACACTATACTATACTATACGCCAAACAGAGAGCGAGAGAAAGAGATAGCATTCGTATTGATCACAACTTTGAATCTTTAACTTTATTATTGAGTTTAAAATAGCATTTTTCCAAAGATTTATGCTGTATGAAGAGAAAATGTACATTTTATCGCACAATTGTAATCATAATTCATAACAAATAGGTTCGGATCAAAACACAATTATGAATATTTGATTCAATTAGTTTGAGAACTGCATTATTGCCCAAAAATGAATGAACAGTCGATTTCGAACTAAACTCTTGTTTACTCAACCGATGCAAACATTGGGAATACTGTATAATAATTGGTCCCAAAAGCCTATTTTGCTTTATATCGCGTACGGCTCGTGAGCACCCAAACCATAACTACATCATTATGTCATATATTATCAAGCTGTAACAAAATGCTACACTGTAATTTCAGTTTCATTATCATTCCAATATATTTTAAAATCTGAGTTATATAAATTCAATTAATTTCAAGATCAATTAATGTGCATGCTAAATTCTTTGATATCAAAATGAGTTGAGTGCGGAATAGATATTCAAATTCATGTGTAATAATGTCGGGTTAAGTCAATATTAGCGATAGTATACAATTGAATATTTAAATGAGAAGTATAAAAAGGACCTGTGTAAACACAAGTCATGTCTCAACTTGTTTGGCCGAATTTAAACCACCACTATGGGTTATAATTATAGAATAATATTTTATATATTTAAAAGCACCTGGATAATTATCGCAATTACCCGGTAGACGAGAGCAATGAGCACTAAATCTATTGAAAGTGTAATTTCGAATTAAACTAATAATAGGCTTCGCATCGCAAAGGAACGCAATTAGGAGAACATTAGGCAATACATGAGCGACTCGTTTGGATGCTATTGAAAGGCTTGCGTCGATTTGAATAGAATGGCGTTAAACCCGATTCTCGAATAGCGTCTAAAGTAACACTGTGTACAACAATACGGACTTTTCGAATAATTGCTTGCTTTGAGTCAATATAGCCGTCAACCATCTCAACCATCCGATAATCATTACTTTAGCTATTATTCTGTTTGAGTTTACTCTTTAAATACGGAGAGCTTTAAGTGAGTGGATATAGACGCACAACAACGGCGCCTAATCTCAGCCTCACTCTTTTCGCCTCCAAAAACCATCTTTGCACTTTCTATTCGTTTGAAAAATCTATTGCTCCGAGTGTTTAGTTGGTCTTTAAATTTTTATTTGTATTTATTTTTATTTACATAAATGAATTAAATGGATTAAATCAACACTTTGTTTTAATTAATACACAATTAAATAGTAACTGATAGTAACTTTACAAATGAATTAAGTTTTGTTTAGTTGAAATACTTTTAAGTTCTTCTCATCTTTTTGTACAAATAAACACGTTTATAGTGAACACATTGATAAAGAAAAATACGTTCTGTATAAACGTCTTAATTGACTGCATTGTCTTAATGACTAGTTTTCGGAATTTGAAAAACTTTTCTTTTATACAGTACAATAATTTCGCTTTTTAACAATCAATGACTAAATTTATATGTAATGTGAAATTGTATTAAATTAATCGTATATCCAATGAATGTTTTTCTCAACAATTATTTAAATTAATTTTTTGTGTCGAACTGAGTGTTTGGCTCGAAATCATTGTTTCATTTAATGTAAATATTATATCAATAGTAAAGAATCGGCGAATCGTTTCTAAGGTTTGATTGTGTTTTTGGAATGTCTTATAGAGAGAGGTATTGGACGTTATTTAACATTTTTTTGTGTCAAATAAATAATCGCTCGAAAAGTCGTTTATCACTGAATTCATGAGTTTTTGGCAAATTCTAGACTAGTATAACGTCTTTTACATAAATTAGAAATTAATTAATGTTTTTATTGTATATATAGTTTTGGTTTATATTTACATTAAATGTGTTTGGAATTGCATTTTTGAGATCTCTGTTTGACTTCGATTTGTTTCAGTACTAAAACAAACTGAAAGCCTCTGAACGTGTGTTTTAACAAAGCGATAAACCATTGCCGCAATCGCATACCTTTCCGAGTGTTGGGGCCGAGAGAGTAGAGATCAAAGAGCGTTGAGTTGGAGAGTAGGCGAGAGGTGTTGCGGTCACTGTCATGCATAGTGGGCATAGGAGCCGATATGGGATGTCATATGGCTCGGGTGGTGATGGTGCGGCGCCATCGAGTGGTGTGTGGCCGACGCGGCCGCGATGTTCGAGTAGAGGTTGGCGGCGGTCGGACTGGTCCAGTAGGACGACGCCGACGGGAATATACTGCCGGTCGTCGACGGAATGCCGGCGCTGTGCACCGCAGCGGCGAAGTTGAGATGTTTGGAAGTGGGGTGAGGGTAGCCGGGCGGCGGGTGCATGAATAGGTCGGCTGATTGATAGGCGGCTTTGTATGCAGACGGGTCGGCGGCGGTCGGTTGGGTCGCCTGCGCTAACCCCTGCCGAGAGAGTGGAGACAATTAGCATAACTTTGCGATAGAATGCAAACACGACTGACGAGTGAATCGCAATCGCAATCAATAAGTGAGTCAATCGTTTCGAAGCCTATAATTGGATTTCGACATAAATTGGTTGCAAACCTGAAAATCGAATTTATAAGCGTATCGTTTGCCGTGAACTTTGGTCATAATGTTCTTGTCGTAGTAGTACCGGAGCGCTCGACTCAGCTTATCGTAGTTCATGTTTGGCTTACTCTTCCGCTCTCCCCATCTTCGCGCCACTTCATCTGCATTTCGATTAGTTAGCGAATTGGTTAACACCTCTCCTATTGTCACTCCAACAAGCAAAGCAGTT
This sequence comes from Metabelba pulverosa, assembly GCA_034697605.1. NCBI lineage: Eukaryota > Metazoa > Arthropoda > Arachnida > Sarcoptiformes > Damaeidae > Metabelba > Metabelba pulverosa. Next base: position 93,520 of record JAQIXC010000001.1, read on the forward strand.
CCAGTGCACATTACCTGGGTCAGTTAGCTTGAACTCGCCATTCGTACCCTCCCATGTGATGCAGTTGGCATTGCCGCTGTCCGAGAGCAGTTCGAGCAGAAATTGCCACAGTTGAATTTGGCCCGAACCTGGACAAATTTGCACAGACACTTCAATGAGTAATTGTCGTCACAGGTATGCAATTTGCAAATTATTTGTGTTAGAGCTTATGATCTTAACATTGATATGTTGGGGTTATGCAAAATATATCAAGATTCATTAATTTTTGCTAAATCAACATAGCATAACATAGTTAAAATTAAATTTAATATGCGTTTTTAATTAGTACAGTATTACAAAAATTTTAATCAAAATTTTCGATGTCTTGCTTATTTTGCTATAGTACTACAAATTTAGAGTTAGTTAACTAACCAGGTTAACCAGGTTTAATCATAATTTTTTTAATAAAGCGCTGAAAATTAAATAATTTTCGTAAAAATTTTAATAATGAGTTTTAGCTAAAAACTAGAAAACAATTATAATTTTTAATGCTTTTTAATATTAGAAATAATGATTTATAATCGCACATAAAAATGGATACAAAGCAGAGAAATGTTTGCAAAATATAAAACACGAATCAGTTCTTTCGACTGACTCTATAATAGAAGTTATAATTTAATATTTCATTAAAATGCTATTAATATAGTGAATGAAAGTACATAAAAGTAATTAATTGGAAACTAAATCTCAATACATATAAAAATGGCGATAAATATTGAATAAAAATTTATTATTTATTAAAAGAAATACGAGTGAAAATGCGAAAATGAATCAGGATAATGACATTCAAAAATTTTAATCATAGAAAAGAAAGAGAGAATTAAACAAAAAATATGATCTATGAATAGAAGTAATGAATTGGCTATTAATTGTATGCATATAATAGGGACACAAAAATATTAATAGCCGTGAATGGAGTGAGAGTTGGAGTGAGAGGCAGTGCGAGAGAGAAATAATAAATGCATTTAACGAACTAAACAATAACTAAATAAATGAGTGAAAGTCAGGGAATCACGTAAACGAGTTTTTTGTCGCAGTAATCACACAAATGATATTCGCATAGAAGTCGAACCCAAATCCCAACCAAAAAAATCCGAACGCATTCTGACTACTAGTGTTCGCTTAAGTTAATGCATGTATTGTTAGTATTGTGTTTACGCCAATCCGTCAGACTATGTGAGCGACAGCGCGAGAGAGGGCTCGGGATTGCAATTCTTTAATTGCGAGAACACAATGATTCAGATCACAAACGAAACAAAAATAGTTTATATATATATTTTTACGATGATATAATTTTATGGTTTACCAGTGTGTGTGTATCGCATTGTATTGAAATCCATACCTGAGCTGGCTAGTCGACTGCTCGTCGGCCCAAACATTTGATACGGATCTGCAATAGAAATATAGACAAAAAGCCATATTTAGACTTCAATTCGTATCGCCAGCTAATGTCCAATACGTGTGCAGTTTTGGGAGAGAGAGAGAGAGAGAGAGAGAGAGAGAGAGAGAGAGCAGGAGAGAGCGTCCATTAGTAACATAATATGGTCTGTAATGCGGGAATAGAGCCGCAACTTATGATTGTGCAAACAGAGCGAGCAATGAGTCGCTGAGTATTGGCACAAATGTGAGCGAAAGTAGTCTCTAAGTAATCAGAAGTTAACTCATCGACTCATCGCTTCATAATAACCTAAAATGCAGTTTCGCACTCATCCTAACCTTCAGTGCGAACGTCGGGTTTGCGGTCTTTCGCGTATTGTTTGCTTATATTCCAAACTATATTTGCTTTGTTTTTATATGTTTACTCTCGGCGCTGGCATATCGACAAATCCTAATATTTTTCTGACAGAATACTCGTCATTATTTCGAGCGCAGGCACCGACTAATACAAATTTGGCATTATTTTACTTAATAACAAATATTTAATTAATGTTTGCATACGTTTAAAATAACAGCAGTTTAAGAACATGATAAAATAATTGCATTTTTAAGATCACTGTTTGTCGAAATCGTCGGAATGGTTTGTTTACTCGTGGAGAGCAGAGAACGTAACAAATAAATCATTTTATTAGTTATATATTTGTGTTGAAATGGAAACATCCGAATAGTTATGAAGTTATCGAAAATTGTTAACACAATTGTCTAATACGTTGTCGTAAATGACAGCACATATCGCGAGTGGAGCGCAAAGTACCGCAAAAGAGAAGTAAACGTCCGGATGAGTGAAGGAAATTGACGAAGAATTCAACAATTCCTGTCCGGAATTTGTACACTCTATTGATCCGAACGAACGAAACACGCGCTCACTCTCGCACTCGCACTCCAACCACACTTTCGCTCCTTTCGCTCACATTCTCTCGCATTCTCTCGCTTTTGGTTTCAATTTAGTTCGTAAACACATAAAAGGATTCGTTTGCCTTTCGAACTACTTTTTTCATTCATAAAATATATTTAAAGTAATATGAATTTCTAATATACTGTATATAAAAAGCTAAGTTTAAAGAAGCTAATAGCACGAAATAAAGCTGCCAAGAATTTATGACATAAGTAAAAATGCAAAACTAATATAATGTAGAGTAGAGTATGCTGTATTCGTTGGATGCAGTGGTTGTAGTGTAGCAGGCATGAGCGGGTGAGCATGGTGGAAAAAGTGAGCGACTATTTCTCAATTTCCTTCCAGTCATTTTCGTGTCAAAGGAGGCGCGAATGCCGACTCAAATGCGATGTAATTTATGCGAACCATAAATGTTAAACATTCTGCTATTGTATCGCTGCATCAGAATCTTGTACTACCCATGTATTTGCACTCTTATTGTGATTCCAACTTCTGTTCTCTGGCCTCACGTCTCACTCTTGTGCCACAAAATATATTTTTCTCGATTCCGACGCTATTCACAAACGCAATGATTTATCTTTGAATGTCGTGAGAGTTATCACTCACGTAAGCGCTCTCTTCTCTAGTCTATCAATGTCTGTCACATCATATCTAATAGGATTACGACTCCTATGATATCATATTAGAGATTAGATTATACGACACTCTATTGAAAAATATGCTATCAAACCGTGTTATGTATGGACTCATACCAACTAAATGTTTTCATCCGATTCAAGCAATCGAAATACATTTCCATTTATATTGTATTTTACTAACAAAAAATGTTATTTCAATTATTTTTCCCTATTATCCGCGTATTTCGCGCTCTTATCCCAATCTTCACTGTCTTTATCCTCTTTTGATGTTCTATTTTGAGAACACCTATAGCCTTAAAAGAGATTATAGACGACTAACAAATCGACAATAAGTTCATATACTCTGGTAATACAGATTCAAAACAAAACCTGATATAAAATTACGACAACAGATCTGAAATAAATGTTATTCTCATTTTTGTTACCAAACCCAAGAGATGAAAGCAATGCCTTTATTTCGATTGAATTGCTTTGAATTTAAGAGAATATATCGAATTCATGTTTCAACTAATGTTATGTAAATCTCGAGAGTGAGTGCAAACAGCATCGAAATGAGGCTATAGATGGAAAGTCAGCTAAATATAACCGAAAGTACACTGGATCATTGTATGCAGAATACACTAAATAAGTTAAATAAAAGTAGGAGTAGAGTAGCGCTGGTCGGCAGCGAACGTTGTATTATGTTATTTGTATTGATGCAAAATTACAGTACATAACAAACTACACAATAGTTGCGATTCAATGACGCGTTAGTTTGAGTCCATTTAATGCGAGACCAGAATACAAATCAGTTGTAAGAGAACTGAAAAATCTCTGTCTCTCTCCCGACATCTCATTCTCTATTATCTGTATTGCAGTGAATTGAGCCAAGACTTCGACAAGTCTAACAAACTTAGCCAAAAATTGACTGTATAATACTTACCCTGCATATTTCTCAAATGCGAATGGCTATGTGGGTCCAGTGCCGACGGCTTTGTCATACCGCTAATGGCATTGTGATGGTAGCCTAGAATTGAACGAAAAACGTAATTTGAATTTTAATTCACAAAATATCGTTTAATCAATTAGTAATTAAATCTAAGTAGTGTATTAAATCACATTCTATATGCGTGCATGCTTAAAATATTGATAAGATATTGTGCACAGTTGTAAAATGTTCAATGCAGTATTGGAAAAAATCAATTTATATATTTCCTCATTAATTAGTAAATTAGGGCTTAATTTGGAATTTAGTTCCGAAATGATTAACTAAAATGAAGTGAAATGTCAGTGTTTTTAGTTTCGCTGTTATTAATGGCATTTATAAGAATTAATCGCTTATATGAGTTAAATATGCAGTTAAGCGATAGAATGTAGTAATGATTGTATAAATATGCTGTTTATAGCGATGGTGAGGCACTACTGCAGCAGCTCTTATGTATGGCTTCACTCCCTTATCCATTAGATGGTTAGTCTTTGTGAAAATAGTTAGAGTTAGTTATAGAATGGCTTTTCGTGCCTACAGTGGCTTATTATGTCGTGAATGCATTAGAAAGTGGTTTCAGTGGTTCCACGCAATAGAGCACATCATTGTGCGCTCGAATCAGCCAAATGACGGCAAATGCACTTTTAGATTCACTGGCTTTACTCACTTACTTCTCCTCTACTCTCCTCTACTCTCCTCTACTCTACGAGTGAAGAGTGCACAGTAAGAGAGCGAAGAGAGCGCAGAGTGAAGTGCATCAAACATTGCACCACAACATTGCATAACTGCTCTACACTACCCTTCACTGTTCTACACTGTTCTACGCGTCTCTCTGTTGTGCATACGCTCTACTATTCGCTCCACCACTGCTGTAGCCATCATTACTTTATTTAAGTATAATATTTTCGAATGAAATATATTTCGAATTATTAGTAATAATTTGTTGGACTCGAGACACGCTATTTGTGACTAAAGAGCGCTAATGCCTTGCGATCAACGCTTAGCGCAAATTCGCAGCTAATGTCTCCACACTATTACATTGAATTATCCGACAATTTACACAGACTCTCTCTCCCACTCCCTCATACACACACTGTTATAGTCTATGCACTTATTTCTCGCACTACTCATACAGACTCCTAATGCATGGCTACAAAAGAAAAACAAAAATCATAAAAAATACTCGAAAAAAGTTATATGAAATATGATTTGTTTGTTCGATAAGTGAACAAAAAAATGAATCCAAAAAATCTTTATTGTATTTGAGATGAATAGGAGTTGATTCGTGACTCTCGTACTTAAAAACTGTTTCACTGGAGTCGGAGTGAGAGTCAGTAAAAAATTTGTATGAATGGAGAGAAATGTCCCAAAAAGTACACAACAAATGAATGGACGCGCGCAGAGCCAGAGCCCCACCACCTACGACACACTCACTCATACACACCATAGTGTGCAGAGACACAGCGAAAAGTGGTCTGGGCACAAGTCGACTAATTTGTCACCTGAGTTCTGGCAGTCAACGGCGCCCTATATGCTCGCATCGCGTGCCAACCGACTGGTAGTCCAAAACACATTTACACTGTTTTGTTAGCAAAACTAAATGTCACAGAAATTGTAAGTGTTTTCAGTGAAGTGACATAATATTGGAGTAGTTTTTTACAACACATTTATTAGACGCGAATAAATTGGCCGTACAGTGCAGAAGTACATTGCTGCATTTTGCCAATAGTGCCCGTTTGGGTTGTTGGGTGTGTCAATGGCTAAGTTGAAAAGTCAACAAAGTTTTATTGTGCTGAGAAAAGTGAGCAATTGACCCTGCATACAGTTTTTGATGTTTATACATGACACACAATTCGAGCTATAATACCCGCTGTTTGATAAATCTGTTGAAAATCGAAACGATTTAGAGCTTAGAAACGATTTTTTAGTTAATTAGTTGAGGAGTCAAATGCGTGAACAGATTCTCACGAAAAGTTATGGACCATATCTATGGGAAATGATAGGGAAAGGCGGTTCAGGTGCTGTGCAAAGGCCGGGTAGAGGCCGCGCCAATGCTAAACTGTTTGCTTAATTGCACAACACCTGAGCCATTCAATTGTATTGATATGTGTGCAAAGATAACGGTGTGGGAAAGTTATCTTTTAATGTTAATTAATTAATAATCAAAACATTCATGCAACATATTTTTAATGTTATGCGAAACAGTAGTTAAAGTATCAAAAGTAAAAATTTACTGCAGCTAAAAATAATTTCCAAATATTGTAGAATCATTTTATATCATTACATTATCAGCTGCTTAAATTAAATAAAAATTAACCTGACAAATAAGCTGCATTTTAAATTAATCTACATAATTTAATACTTGTCAAAATTTAATACAAATAAGTATAATGAATATGTTAAAATACAATACTACAGTATAAATAATTACTAAATAGTAATAATAATTATCTGCTAAAATGTTATAAAAATATATTGTTTATTAAATTCATAATATCATTATGTTAAATAAGAATCTACAAACAATAAGAATGTGAAACAATACATTATATCAAAAACTTGAATGTAATAAAATAATCAATCTGTATAGATTTGAAGTTAGCCGCACTGTTTTAAAATATACTTGATTAAATTTCAACTAAACATAATCACAAAGACCTTTGAATACAGTTTTCGCATTTGCCCTCAATTTGGTTCTTCATAAAGCATTGAATGCTTTTTCTGATTCCTTACACACAAACAGTCTATTCATTTGTATAGCACTGTAGGCATAGCAGAGGCCGTGTATTGCAAATTGGATTTACGCGGAAATTAGTTGCAATTTGCGACTCAACGTACTATTACTACCAATGGATTATATTTTCGATTACAAAAACACACTTTTTTCGATTTGCACGACAATTGTCAAAACTCAGCGCCGAAACGCATTTTTAACGCAATTATCAACTATGTATGAGCGAATCGAAAATTGATAAAGATTATTTAATTAGCAAAAACAAGCTTGGCAAAACTAACCTTGACTTGGCGAAGGTGATGGCGAGCCCCACGCGCCCTTATATGACGTTTCTGTTAACAACAAACGAGAAAATTGAGTTAAATACAATTTTTAGCCAGTACAAAATTGATATTGTATTGGGAAGAAAAGAGCGTGGTGAAAGTACCGGTGAAAAGCATCGAGGACAAGTTTTTAGTTGGGTTATAAATCGAGTCGGATATGAGGCTCGAAGCGGCCAAATGCTGGTCAGTTTCGGTTTTGAACACTGTTTGCATAAAGCGCTCAATTTTCGAAACACTCTTTGCCGTCAAATACAATCAAAGCAAACGCACATTTAGTTCAGATTTTCTCAAACAATAGGTTTTCGCGAGTTTTCAAAAAACATGTGCGAAATGAATGATATTTACGAAACGGTTGACAAGATTTACATTTGTCTTAACAAACAGTAATTTTTTTCACTAAAATGATTATCTCGACTGAGATATAGGAAAGGAGGAGAGCGTCGGCCGGGTGTCTGACGCGTTGGTAAGTATTAAAAAGAATAGAATTAATGAAAAAATGTTGTTTTGTGTAAAACGGAAGATGAAAAACAGTGCGAATTGTTGCGAACTGTAGCGACACATACGCTGACAATTAGCGCAGATATGGATATAATATGCGAACCAACAGTCAAAAGGAATACACTCTCCGAAGGCATGGATGAGTAAGTCGTTGATGAGATGTATATATGATATGAGTTACCACTTTATATATACACTGATGACTAGCATAGCGTTTGGAATATCGATTTGTGAGACGCACTGCATGTCTGTGCCGTTCGAGTAGTGAAAGCGCATTCGGCAAAGGCTTGCGATAGCAGTACATCGACTGGAGAGCCAATGACGGCTCGACTCTCGCGTATATCGTTCGCCAATCGAAGCACAATTCGGCGACCTTTGGGTGGGAACTCACTAATCAATTAGACCTAACCTTATCTTAATGAGAGAACGCACAGCCAGACAATTAGCGAGTGCTCAAATGTGCCCAAATGTACTTGCTACATTCAATATCTCACCATGCTACTAATTCCAGCTACAAGCTACCAGCGTCTAATTCATTTTCTAATTAAAAATTAAAATTCACCGCTTCTTTCGCGCAACATATTCCAACAGAATATTTTTGCACACTGTTCGAATATTTTGTAAGTAGCTTGTTATTTTAGCATTGTTAAATTATACATTTAATATATAATTGTTATTTTTTAACTAAAATTCTGGGTAAATTTTTAGTTGTACTTTTGGTTGTGCTTTAAATATAATGTTTAAATACAACTTATATTTATCTATTTTATTTTTTGCCGCAAATCTGTATGATTAGAAAAAAGGTTTATACTGTATAATTTGATGAAACGAAGCGTTAAAATAGTTGGCCTCACAGTTTGCGTCTGTCATTAAAAAGATATGAATATCGCGTTTATGAATAAAATATGAAAAAATAGTTAATCAGAAAAAATCACGTTTTAAGTGGAGAAAAACGTGAAATGATTTTCATATAAATTATATAACAAATAGGAAATCAACGCAAATGTGTTAAATCCGGTTTAACTGTTTTCGGCTACATCTGAAAAATTTCCGCCGAATATAAAAATATAATGTTTTCGATACTGTATATCCTTTTCTCGTATCAATTCAAACATTTGATATAAAAAATTTCATTTTTCATCAAAGAATTTAATTATGAAATATGAGTCCAATTGTGGTATAAATAGCTGAAGAAATGTGTAAATAAAAGATCTAAAAAATATATAATAAAACATTCAGTAAGTCTATCATAGATTTGAGGCCTTTCGGGCAAATTTATAATTTAACAATAATATGCATTAGTTTTGATAGAATTAAACAAGTATATCCTTGATTCGATATTTTTTCGGTTTAACTATTTTAATGCCAATTCAAGCCTTTTATTGAATATTACAGTCGAATGAATGCAATTGCAAAGTATGCAGAAAATGAATAAAAAGCTAAATCCGACCGAAATTGAAAACAATGTCGAGTGAAGAGACTGGAGAGAAGGACAGGAGAGAGGAATTGGAGAGAGGGACAGGAGAGAGGAACTGGAGAGAGCGTAACATTGAGCGTTGAGAGCCATTTAAAAGAGCATAGCGGGCGAGGAGTGGACTGGAGGTCGCACTGATGTCGCATATTCTCACATACGGTATGTAAATAAGAACCGTTCACTCGCGACACGTGCCGGCGCTCAATGTCTCGACTCTGGTTCTCAGTGCCCCTCTGGGCCAACACGTGGCCAACTAAGTCGTCGGATTAGATTGCCGTGTAGCAAGCTTATATTTAGCACTCGGTTCTACTCATTCTGTGATGAGCGGTGATGAGCAGTGGGTTCTCATAGAGAGATAGATTGACCCGAGAGTAGGGTCGGGCCAGAGATACACAATTCGATACGCGTTTGGGCTTCGGTTGCAAACAAATTATGTATGGCTGCAGATGTAGACTCGTTATTATCAATGAGATGAACATCCCATTCACTTAAGCGTAATCTCATCTAACTCTGCACTACTGGGCCATAGAGTACTGTAGCGCCGCATTCAAAGCCATCATCGCTTGTATTATGTAATACGACTGCAGTTCTCAACGCTATATAAAACCGCAGCAAAACATTGCCAACATTTGAGAGACGAGAGCAACAAAAGTGCTTTTGTTGTGAATAAATGAATGAATGAAAACACAAATCACAACACATATCAGTTCGTACTCTCGACTCGAATCAACTCAACTCACTATCGCTTAGCGCTTATATTAGTCGTTAACTTGGCTTTGGGTCAAAACTCATTACAACCCTCTCTTTCCCCGACAGAGCACACAATGGCGTGGAGTGAGAGTCATATTCAGTTCATTCGGTTCTATTAATTTTGTTTTCGCTCCAATCAAAAGCATTGCCGCAAACCAGCGCTCGATGTTTACGGTTTCAATGCGAGTCTACTACACAGTATACACTATGTCTACTGTAACTACAGAACAGCATCACTACAATAGCTGATGCACTGCAGACATGAATCTTATGTAAAGCTGTTGAGCGGAGTTAGGGCTTATTTGTAGCGCTAAGAGAATACTCGCCTACAATGCAAACGCCTTTATATAACAGTAGCTAAACAACTAAAACAGTATATCAATGGCACTGAGACTTTGAGACTGAGAATAGAGGCGAAGAGGAGCTGAGCCTTCGCACCGAATGCAGCTGCAGGTGTGTTGGCCTACGAGCGAAGAAGTGAGAGAATAGAGAGACAGAGACTGCAGTGAGTGTGCAGTGAGTGTGTAGTGAGTCTGTAGTGAGTCTGTAGTGACAAACTCGACAATGAGTAGAGAAGCGATTATAAGGTTCCTGTTTGGCGAGTGCTCTCATCATTTGTCATTTGAATATAGATTTTTGTGCACAAAGCCAGTGATGGCACCAATACAACAATGACTGAACGCCTACCGAGTCGGCCGAACAGAGCATCAAAATGCTGTTCACAACTCCCCCGCACTTTAAATGCTATCTTTCATTTCGGACCAAATCGCTGCCGAAACAGTCGAACGGCTCTACAATTCGAGAGATATTTTCGTTTCTTTCACTGCATTTACACAAAGAGTGAATCGATAGCGTCATTGAGTGCTTCAGATAAGTCATTGAAATCGTGGAAAATGTAATAAATTATTGGATTTTATTTCAAGTCTGCCTTTGCTGACCATTAAAGGCAAGAATAGAAAGATATATACTATTGCCGTGACATCAATGTAAACAGTTATCAAATTTTTAGACTTTGTTAGACCAATAGCTTCGACTAACTCTACGCGAACTGCCGACTGTGTGGCCAAACAGTTAGCTTTGAAAAACTATATAATATTTTATATACTACTTCATACAGTATATATTTATACTGTACAAAAGAAAAGGCAAAAATCAATCTTTGCGCCGAAAAAGTGATTTCAGATTATGATCTCTACAATAGTGGAAAAACGCGCACCGATTGGCGGTGAGGGTAGGCCAGGGATGACACACAGCTTGCGTTTCGGACACACATTTGCAACACAAGGTGTTTACAGTTTGACGTTTGTATCGGATTTGCATCACAACTATTGTGTAAACGAAAACGAGATGAACGAACAGAACAAACAAATTGCTAAATACATGAGCAAAGGCTGCGCTGAGCGCCTATGCAAATGCAAAACCCGTTGCTTGGAGTGCGCGGGCGGTATGAGAATTGAGATGAATAGGGCGTGAAGTTAAAGGATCAACACATTCACCGATGGGCTCCCGATCTATGGGTTCTCTAATTCGGTGCACAAAAGAAACCCAACTCTACGGCTCTAACTACTACTCCAACTCCAAACTGGGCCACACTCTGGGCCACACTTTTTTGTATGCCTTTCCCAGACATTCAGACATTCACAACACAAACACTCGCGAAACAAACAAACGTGCTTGGCCACTTTTACTCAATTTATTTGTCAATATCAATTTTTGACAATTTTGCCACTATCAATCAAAAATCAAAACCAACTTCGAATCGGGGAATCAAAATAAATCGAATGCAGAAATCCAATAGTTTTGCTTTAAAAAGTCAACTGTGTATTTTTTAGTATACAGTATATTTTATTGGTCATGATATTTTTGATATTCTAGTAAACATTTCGTATTGTATACTGTTTAACTTATAAAACACAATTCTTTCAATATTAAACATATTAATTAAAAACAAATTTTAACCAAAAATAGCATTACGTTCTAAAACCACAACTTTAAAAGAGGATAAACCGAATAAAAATAAGAAAGTTTAATTTAAAATCGGTGTAAATTTCTGGCGTATTTGAAACGGATAGAAGAGTTTAGTTTTCATATATTTGCTATATTCCGGTCGCTTCCGGTTTAGTGACCAGTTTATGGCCGAGTCTTAGCTAACCGATAGAGGAAGAGAAGGAAATATGAAATGATTCGATTGTCTACTCAGTTTCAAACGGCGAATATAAAAACAGAATTACAAAAATCTAACAGTGTACACATGCCAAACATAGCGCCGAAACGAATAAAGCGAGTTATCGAGCAAAAGAGTGAATGGGAAGAGTGAGAAGACAATCGTAATTAGAATTGAATTCTCGTTTCTCGACTCGAAATGAGCGAAAATCAAGAGTCGAATAGAGAATACGTTTTTCGTTGCAATCATTTTTCGCTTTCGCTTTGATTTCCACTTTTTCGCTATTAATTTGTTTTCCCGCTTTCGGGCGCCAAAGCAATACATACATTGAATTGCAATCAATTGTTTGGTTTCGCGATTGAGGCGCTCAATGAAGAGCAACAGCAGAGCACAGTCTACACTACTGTACGTACTGTTACAGTAACAGTAGTACTGGTGCAGAACTGCCTGCGCTTATCAACGTTTGCCAATTTGAACTAAATTTTCAATTAAGACATCGCTTTTATTATTCCCTCCAATGCTATCAAATAGTTTGCAGTCAAAGCGTTTACAGTCTTTTCGTTTCCACAAATAAGACAATATATATTCATTTGGAGCGATGCCCGGCCCGACTCACCACTACCGACGCACTACTGCCTACTCAACACTGCCGACGCACTACTGCCGGTTCAGGTTCTGCTCTCGTATCGGCTTTGAGTTCGCATCGACTGACAACATATTCCCTCATTTCATTCAAACTCACATTTTTTATATAAAAATTGAAAATACTTTTGGAACACTATGAACATACAGTACAGTATTATGCAATGTAATATTAGGTCGAAATGTAAATATCTAAACTACTTTCTAATTATCATACAACATTTTAGGTCTGTTAATATTTGTAATCAATTAAATAACTTATATATTTAATGCTAAAAGTAATAGTTTTATGTTAATATTTAAATATTTAGTCAAACAAAACAATTTAATCATTTGTAAATTTGGACTTAATAAATATTTAAATCAAGTGAAAAATATTCAGTGTTGTGCTAAGCGATAGAACAACTCATTTACTTGATTTGAGCTAAAAATGAGTATACATGATAATTTAAAACAAAGCAAATTTGCAATGTTTTTATCAAATGCGCTAATTATGTAATGATAGCGTTGAGTGAATTAAAGCGAAAAATTATTGTAATTAAGAGCGAGATATTCGACTCAGTAGTGACTCGTCGCCAATGTTTGTCTGCAGAGCACATATAGCACTACATGTGCGACTCATTCAGGTTTGAATCTATGCCTAACCCCGCAAAGGAAGGAAAACGGAAAAAGTCGGGATATCCTTCGGTAGCTCACTCTCCGACTCCGCACTCCTTTCTCTCACTGACTGTGCACTCAGTCTCTCCGCTCATTCACTGCCATTCCTCTCATACTTATTATATATCGCATATAATATCGTTAAATATTATATATTGAAGACAAGTAGGAAAGAGTTGAGTTGAGCCGCAATTCAACCGACATATCCACACATCCACTACATTCTTATCAGTATTATGAGGGCATTAGGGGACGAATGCGAGGCTCTGTTCGACGCAATTGTCAACTCTATTGAGACAATGTATCGCCGAATCAAAGGCTGCAATGATTGAGAGCAGAGACAAGACGAGGCACGACATGGAAAGACATGGCAAGACATGGCAAGACACGACTCAGCCGTTCGCACACAAGAGTCAACTTCATTCTTCTCTGAGCAATGTCTTACACATCACTGAATACCAAAGCAATGTTTGTGCGAGTGCTGTGCCTGTGCAGCGCCTATGCCATGTCTATGTGGTGCCTTTGCAATGCCTGTGCAATGCCAGTGCCGAACGCTGTATAGTCTTGAGCCGAATATTCAGATAAATATAATCGAAAAGTATTCGATATAGAGTTCGGAAGAATTGTATTATGCATTCGATGTGTGCGCTCATAGCTGTTGGCGCAGATAGAAAGGCATACAAAGGGACAGAGAGTGAGAGAGGGAGTGGGAGAGAGTGGGGAGAGAGTGAGAGAGATGTGGTGAAAGTGTGGGCGAATATGACTTTTTATTCTTGACACAAAAAGTGATTGGATTGGATGAAAGGGATGTTTGAAAGGCCAGCAAAACGACTCGCGGCTAAACACACTCTATCTCTGCTCTTCGCTAATGCAATGGCAGACAAACCCAATCAAAACATATCGAAAGCGATATTTTTATGCCACAGATATGTCGCAAATGGAGTGATATGTTGTGTAAGTAAAAAGTATAGAGAGTATAGAGTGTGGAGAGTATGAAGAGTGTGAAGAGCGTGAAGAGTGTGAAGGCAGTGGATGCTGTGTAGGCTGTGCGCGTATGTGTGCCTCACACTATGCAATTCAGCGACGATGAGCCAATATATTGCATATGTTTTTATGAGAAAACCAATTCATAATGTTGTGACACTGCCTACCATTGCTTCATATCAAAGCAAAGCCCTGGGCTATGGCACCGGCACTGACTGCCGTCGTCTCGCCGTTAATGTGCATTCGAGCTCTGTTTGCAATAAATCTTTACAATTATCAACACTATATAACCCAGTTCTCAGTTCATGAAAACTATATATTCAATCAATAATACCATGTATAAAGAATGCCCAACAGAGTCCACATATTATTGCAAATGATAAATCCATACAATCGAAATAAAAATCTGCCTTTCTCATTTATTTATATAATCATTAGAATTGCTCATGCTAATATTATTATTAAATAAAAATACAAATTTAATTTAATTTTTAAATTTCTAGTATATAATTTTATAATTAATAATTTTTTATTTGCAAATAAATATTATAAACCTGTAAAATCAAAATAATATTATCTAAATTATTACATAATAATTTGTGTTTTATACCAAATCAAATAAAATGTCAAAATTATGATATAATGTTGTATTATCAATATTATACTAATAAATTTTTATCAAGTCTACTGTATTGCAGATTAAGGAGTGAGTTAATCTGAAACTAATTTCGATAAACTGTACAGAATTTGTTGTAATCTTTTTGCTTATATTTTCAAAAGCGCTAAAAGTAAATACGAAATAAGTGAAGCTTTGGAGTCGACCTATTATTATGGATTATCTGCTATTATATCGATAATACGGTTCAGTTTAGCAGTGATTACTAAACTGTAAAGACCCTAAAGAGTATTTGAACGGATTTGTTCGCAAAAAGATACTGTATATCAATACAGAAGATTATAAAGAGCAAATAGAGCTTTACTAAATTCTGGGTAAATATATCGATTAAATTAAATACTCGTTTTACTCATCTGCAGTAATTACAAATTTTATACACATAAAACAAAATAAAATAAAATAAAAAACAAATCTTTCGAATTTATACTTAAATTTTTAGGTTTATATTATAAATCTTAGCAATGTAATTCAATTTATTAGTAACTAATTTATTCACGAGTTTTTGTTACGTTAAAAATAATTAAAGTTATTTTGTTTGTATTTTAAAATTAGACTGAAGGCCTAAATTAATTAAATCTTTATTTATGCTAAGTTCGTTTTATATAATCACAAAGTGGATGTTTAAACATAAAAATAGTACTGAATATATTAAATATCAAATCGGAATAATTATAAAAAGCTTTTCTGAATTCAATATAGCGCCTGTAAGGACACTTCACAGAAGATACTTTGAGAATACTATACTGTAGTCTTTTTTAAATAGAAAGACAGAGCAAATTAAACATTGTGAATGTGCATCAATTCTATTGGCAATTCTTGTCAAAAGAGAAGTTATTTTGGAATTTTGATTTGTGTCGCGACTAAGCGGAGCATAAATTGACAAAAGGATCGGTTACTCCCACTAAATGCGAGCGAATATCTGCTAACAAGTGAACATCACTCACACAAAGACTGTCGACTCAAAGACCTATTCCTCCTATACTGTAGTGACCCTAAAGTGTGAATTGTATGAAAAGTAGACAAAATTTCGAAACGCATTAGACGCGTGACCAACGAAACCATTAAAGTGAGAAAACATCGCTTTCTTTACTAAAACATCAAAACTACACATTTCCACACTTTTTGCTTCATTTTACAACTATTCACTCGATCAGTGAAAAATGTATTCAATAATTTTCAATAATATAATTCAATAAATGTATAAATAATTTGTAATAAATTATAAGAAATTCTACAATACATTCTATTTATTAAATAAGAAAGTTATAATTATAATTAGCATCCTCATCACATACACCTTCTGGCTACTCATCTTTGCTCAATCAATAAACATATGTTTATCTAATTAAAACAAAATTTATTTAAGCTTGGCAATAATTACGCTCATTTGGTTTTTACAAAATTAATATTTTAAACCATTTCGAAAGATCCAAATTTATCTGATGATAGCCTTTCTGGTTATCCGAATGCACTGTAATAACGATCAACAGTACAGTCAGTAGTGGTGTTGTTGAGTACAACCAAAATATCGATCCTTTCTATTATGAAAGAGCTTTACAATAGGAATAGAAGAATGCCGGAGAAATAGCACCATCTATCCGATTGATCATGATATTTTCTATTGATTTGTAACCTATGCTTTGTCGTTAGAACTTATGCAAGCAAAAATATTTGCAGGTTAAAAATGCATTTCTCATGTTAATTTTTATGCTACTTAAAATATGCTAAATCAAAAGTTTTATCAAATTAAAGTACTATAATAAATTTTTGTGGATAATTTTTAAAATATATAATAAACTATTTTTACAGCATGTCTAAAAATAATAAATACACAGCATTTATAATTGATCCAGTTTTAAATCAAACTTTGAAGTTTTGATACTCTATTTACTGTTTTATACTGTACTATTCGTGATCGATACGAATTTGATGTGAGAAATGCTAAACTACGTCGCAATTGCACTCATTTCTCGAGTGAATGTCTATTGGTTTGATGGGAGGGTTGGAAGAGAGTAGTGTTAGTAATGTCTTAATTGACACATATTGTTAGCCACGCGACCCCAACACATAGGAGCGCACAGGCAGGAGAGCGCGGGCAGAGAGTGGCAATAGAAGCGAATATAACGTAACCTTTTTTCTTCCCATGAAGTTTGCATTCATCTGTATTGAGCTGTAAATCATTGATTCATATTTGAAATGCTGACAAAATGGTACAGTGTGTTTTCGTATACGCGTTCATGAATTTTGCAATGTTTGCAGTGATTGAGTCTAATCGAGTCGAACCGACTGCCACTCACTGCTCAGTGCGGCCACACTTTACTCCACTTTATTTGTTATTTCTATTATAGGTTTTCCAACACTAACTCAAACACAACATTCGACACAACTCTCGATCTGTTACTGCATTCAATGTAATGAATATTATATCGAAAATAGAGATAATTTACTCGTGAGAACTGAATTGCAATGAAAAGAAAACATAACACACTATTTTGCACCAGCACACTGCAAATAGTTACTTGTCACTTTTCACTGTTGCCAGTCTTATCAAAACTTTTGAATCGCACTTTTTTATGAGTGTAGCGGTTCGTACTGTATATTAAACCGAAACTAATATCGAAATACAAATTCAATAGACTTACCATTCTTTGAATGGCGATAATTCTGCACTGAATTACTCGAATTGTGTACTATGTTCTGTGCGTAAGATTTGTTCGGATCTAGAGCATGGTAAAAATAAAATGAAATTAAAATTTAATCTGATTAGTGTTTAATGACTAAACATCTTACACGGAGTGGTCAGTGTAGTCAATGTTCCGATTGATGTTTGGCTCTGTTTTTCTTTGCATAGACTAAGTGAAGCTATTTTGCGAATAAATGTTTATTTGATATTAGTTTTAATCTATAAATTTGAATTGCGATTAATTGGATTACATTGTCTGAGAATCTGAAACTGTGCAAAGAGCAATTCTCCATTGCTAGAGTCGGTGAGCTTTTTGAAGTCTTCGCGCGTCATTCGACACAAGTCTTTGCCGACGAAATGCGTGAACCGATTGATATCGATGTCGTGCAGCGAATAGTCTTTGACAGTCCATTCGAGCCATTGTCTCACTTGTTCCCAATTCCAATAAATCGGATCTAATTCTAGTAAAACAATTGATTTTATTGTTTAAACCATTGGCTCTTTTATTATCATAAGTAGGAGTAGCGCTAAAATGTTAATATCAGTGCCGAAGTAGAGACGAGTAGTGAAAAAAGTTGTTCTCATCGTATCGATTGACGCATGACTTCTATTGATAGTGTGTTCTAAACACCAAAACACACTTCTCTTCACTATTCACGGATCAGATTCTCTGCCTTTTATTCCTCTAATCTTAAAACGACGTCAAACTAAACCTATATTAAAGCCTTAATGAATGCATTGTTTCATTGCAAATAAAATTCTCGATTGCTTATTTTTACATGCTATCCATGTAATGTAATGTAAATTTATAATGTAAGCCAATTTGGAAAACAATCCATTCGTTATTTCCAATTATTATAATAATTTTTTTGTTATAATTAGTTAATTAGAAACAAATGCATAAAAAGCGAAATGAGTGGTAAACTTGTGATCAGTTTTTAGGCGATAACACCGTTGAGAGGAAACGTATGACTTTCCGAGAAGGAAAACAATCGGTAATACCCGACATCACTTCCCGACGTTCAGCATCCGCTCTGTTGCCAAATCGCATTCAAATCCCATTCCAACAAAAACTCAATCCATACCACTCCAGCACTTTCACTCGCATTACCCAACTCAATTTTTATCACCTTGTTACAATCAATCTATGCACTAGTCAGTGATTTTAAATTGATTTGTCACACATTTAGCCATGCAAAAAAATAGTGGAATAATTATTATCTTTAAATTAGTTACATTCCAATTAATTTAGCTTGAATAAACACAACTACACTGTATAACCAATTTTTTATTCATACCATTACTAGAAATAATAATTACTGCACTATTTTATAAATGCAAAAAATAGTTATATCTCTAATAACTAACTATATGAACAAACCTGATGTGATTGACAGACGTTTCTCCTCAATGTTCTGAGTATTGATAACCGAGTCTTGCAGTGAATTCGTACGAATCGTATTGGAGAGTATGAGTCCGTCTTCTCTCAAACCGTTTAGTTTCGATGAACAATGCGTTCCGACTATAGCTTACGAAAGGAAATAATTTGAAAAACAAATCTTTTTATTGTATTTTGAATAATCAATAATTGGTTAACAAACAAAATAAATTTATTATTAATAAAATGTACATATTAAATCGTACATATTAAAATGTATATACAGTAGTACATAGATAAATTTAATATATTATTTAATTATTGATAAAATTTCCGAAACTAATTAAAATGTTTAAATATAATCTATTGCCACACTAAAATAATAAAATTATTAAAAAGATAATAAAATTAAACTAAAATGTGGCGACAAATACAATATGTTTTGATTTGTCGAATAGAGTTCTAAACGTCAAAACACAAAAACGGCTAACAGTTTATAAACAGACAATTGAGCCAAATCTCGAAGGGATTGCTCTCAAGAGACGCATTACATAAACGATTGCAATGAATAGAATGTCATACACTGTAAAGCATAATATTTATATACGCTTATTTGCATGCTATATTAAACTGTGCGATCATAACTGCTATTTAGGTAAAAAGTTAATTTAGCTCTACAAAATTATTGCTTAATCAAGAGTGAAGCTATATTTTACCATGTAATTAAATAAATAAAATGTTGGTTAAAATTTGTTCAGTATAAATACGGCATTAAATTAGTTGGTTATTATTAAAAGTTTAATAAATAGTTAAAATTCACAGAAATAATTTCATGTTAAATCTCAGCTAAATATACATAACATGTAAGATGATCACTGTTGATAAAATTGGAAATAAAAGATGAAATAAACTCACAATTATCAGAGAGCGCGTAGTGTTGACTATTTTGCTGAGTATTGGTAGAGAAAGCACTTCCAGAGCAGAGGAATTGGTCTCTGAGAGCAATCAAGTGATTCGTTTCGTTTTCCTGACTCTTGGCCTCGATTTCGGGTTCTAAGCATTTGTCGTCGCTATAGACATAACGGCGCGAATCGGCGGAGATGTTGCACTTGTATATGCAAGCATTGGGCCAGTTATTGGCAATGCTACTGGCGCTGGCGTTCACAACAGTTCCGCTACTGTCGGTGCAGTTATCTTCGGTACTGCTGGCGCTGTTCTCTTCGACTTTGACCTGAATAGAGATCCGGTGCTGGTTTACAGCGGGCGATGACCGGTTCGGCTGTGTGTGCGCCGAAATCGAAGCGGTGGCCGACGCCAGTATGCTATTGGCCGAACCGCAGTGACTAGTCTTGTGGACGACCAGCTCGTTGTCGAACTCACTCATATGGTTCGGTAGGATTGCGTTGAGAATCGCGTTATTATTGCTGTTATTGTTTAGATTATTGGAAAACATCTTCATTTGAAAACTTAATTCTTGTTTCGATTTATTCCTCAATTAGAAGCACTAAATAAGAGTAAAAATTGTGTTTTAGTTGGAAATGAAAATAAATTCAAATCAAAATAAACAAAAAATGTTTGTAAACTAATCGAAATGGGATAGAGAGGGGAGAGAGTGTATGCGAGAGAGAAGCGGATGTCTATAATGTGCAAAATGAGTACAATTTCTGTAATTCGTATCTATTATTGGCTAACTGTGCGAACGCGTCAAACACATCAAATTGTTTGACTGAATGAATGCAAACAATTAAATTACACATGACAATATTTGACGACTCTGTTGTACAACAAATATGCAGTAATCGGTGCCCGTGTTCTCAGCACTGATAGGTCTGCCCATTGTTTTGTCTGGCGTTTGACTTTTTACGAGCCATACATATGTAAGCGAAACCCGAAAGTGGATAAAATTTTTCCCATGAGGTCTGTCACTACATCGACGGCACAAATGGTTTGCCTTTTCAACTCATTGACGGACTTCTAGACTGCAGTCGCAGTCATACCTTTGAGCGCAGTTATGATGGGCTGAGTCGCGAGTGGAGCCCAGCGTGCGATCGCTTTGAGTAATGGGATGTTTTGAGCATCGCTTTCACTCGCAGTGCTATTCAATTCAATTTATTTTCTCTTATTTTATTTTTTAGTGCATTATATGCGAAATATTTGCCAATATTTCAGAACTCATCCCAAACTGCAGACACGAAACGATTAATAAGTTTTGCGAAACATATAATGATTGCGAGCATCGAATACAATGTTTCGCGTGTTTCTGCTCCAAACTAATGAGTTGCATACATATTGCACACACAGCGCCCGGTGCCCCGAACAGCCACCAGTACTCCGTCTATGCTGTGCAGAAGGCACTGGTATAGCTATAATAGGCATAACTTAGTCGATGTTCGACATCAGAATGAATTCGATATAAGCAAAACGGAGTAGTGCTGTACCAGTGCTGTAGTAGTGCTGTAGTGATGCCAATAAGGAGTGTGCCGTTGACTGGCACTCATCGTATTCGGAAATTGAGTCACCGAACGGCATACGAGCCATGCCATCGAGCGCTGCAGACAACTGGAGAGCACTGGTAGTTGAATTCGCTTTGGCTTTGGCATCCGAAGCGCTCACTACGGCTACGACTACTACAATGCACTGGAGTTTGGGTCGCATTTATGTTCAGCTAACCATAAAACGGCACGTGTCGACACACTTAGATGAGCGCATCTCTACATATAGCCCCGTGCGCTCAGTGCTCCTCGTGTGCTGGTAGGGCACTGGCAGAGCACTGGTAGAGCACTGGTAGAGCACTGGTCGACTCTGTTCCCAGGATCGCCCAATTTCACTCTTTCAAAGCCAACATAATTAGCTGAAAGTCAATGAATGCTTTGAACGCTCTTTACGACTGTCATCGTTATCGACGGCTTAACGAACTATTCTATTAGACAACCAATACATTCAATACATCAATACGTTCTAAGCGCGACTAGACTGCACTGTATAAATACTGTACAATGCTATCAATATTGAACTGCACACTGTATACAGTATACAGTGTTCTATTTGCTGTTCAATATTATTACCGATTCAAAGTGCATTCAATTTAATTATTTCAATTCATTTGATTCACTGCTCATTTAGTTTCTAAAATAGCATTAATTTGTTTAACTCAATCATATTTTGCCAATTTTTCGATACATTGATTAACTATTACCATATCGTTGCTATTTGTCAATTGTATTGAGATTTTTATTTTATTCTATAATTTATACAAGTTGCAAACAAATTAAATGTGAATATTATTAAATTTCTATAAATAACATAATAGTTTTTATTGTTACTCATTAATAATGAGGCATTATATACAAATTTTTAGTTAATTTATACAATTTATTAAAGCTATGTTTTACTTATTACTAAGTTATTAGTTTAAAACCGCATATTTTTTAAATAAGAAAATGCTTATTAAGTACAATAGGATTTTAGCTAATGCCTAAGGCCTTGATGAACAAACTTGCATTAAATTGCGATAAATAATAATCTAGAGTGAAGCTTTTATTTATTGATTACACAGTATATTAACTTATTTTTCGGAAACTTGTAAATTTTAGCTAAGTATATAGTTTGGACATTACTATCAGGCTTTTTGTATCTCCAATAATTTAAACATGGTTAAATATTTTTTAATTTCTCAAAGGCTAATTTATTCATAATCGTTTGTAATTTCTAAAACTAAAAAATTTTGATAAAATGTTACTTGGTTTTTATTATACATAGCCTCAAAGTTAACAAAGGTTTGCATAATAGTACATGATAAAAGCATGTTTTTTGTGCTTTACAAATAAAATTTATTTATTTATTTTATGTGATTTTTAAAAACTGAGAATATTAATAATTTTCAAAGTTAAAATACTAATTTTATATTACAAATTACCAATTTTAAAGAATAGATATAAAGTTAAATAAAACATTTTATAAGTTCTAAAACACAAATTTTGACTTTGAGGCTATGTAAAATAAAAACCAAGTAACATTTTTCAATTTTTTTTCAGTTTTACAAATTACAAACGATTATGAATGAATTAGCTTTAGAAAAATATAAAAATATATAAGCATGTTCAAATTATTGGAAATACAAAAAGCCTGATAGTTATGTCTAAAACTGTATATTTATGCAAGCATAACGTAATACGCAAGTAATTATAATATTTAAAAAAATTTAAATATATTATCTGTAAATTACCATTAAACGTTAAAAGTATATTACTAAATTTTTAATAAAAATGTTTTTGCTTTAAATATCATAATGTAAATTTTACTTTAAAAATTATTGAACTTACAAATATTTGCCTAATAAAAATTTAATTTTTCAAATTGAATTAATATAATTTCTAATCATATTTTTATTGATACATTATACTTATTAATCACTAAAATATCATTTTAATATACAGTAATTTAAATCCCTATTATAGCTGGTCTAATTTTTAAAACTCTTATTTCCTATTGTTTTAAAATGTGTACACTTTTCAAAATACATGGCGAAATGACAAAATACAATGTATTAATGATTTTCTTTGCATTTTTTTTAGCAATTACGAAAAAGTATAATTTAATTATCTTCAGCTGATAGAATATGAGCATAATACAAAATATAACCTTTAAAATTACTCTCTTAAAGTAACTAATTTAAAAGCTTAGCATTATTTTAAAATTTTCAAATAAAAATATGTAAATATCATTATTCAAATAAAAATTTGTTGCTGTATTATATTTAATATGTCATAAATAATAATAATAAACAAAAATAATTTTGTCAAGATTTCAACTGGGCAAAACATAAATAGTTTACATTTAAATAATAGTTTAATTTAATTACAAACACTTATAATTCGATATTAATATCATTGAGTATTCTGTACACTGTACAGTATAATTATAAGAAGAAGCAAGAAAGAAAGTAAACATTGCGATGAATTGTTGAGATAAAGCTAAGTAATTGCGTTAAGTATATCCGTTTCATAACTTTAAATATCGGAACTCTCACTCGATTTTATTGAATAAACAGTTTATTATAATAAGTGAATTGCAATATAATATTCAGTACGAAATCGGGAAACACTCTCTTCCTTCCCGAAGCCTTGTAGGCCGTCTTCCTTCTTCCTAACCGGATCGGCCCATTCGGAAGCCGAGTGCCAATTGCAATACCATAGGTAAGGATTATCGGCTCTCACTCTCCTCTCACTCCCCTCTCACTCTCCTCTCACTCTCCTCACACTCACGGCTCTAATCACAACCGAAGCGAAAAACCCAACTAATTGTCTACCTTTTTATCAACCCTTTCAAGCGATATATTTCAACCCCTTTTCTCTCACATTAACAATAATTTAAGCTTTTTTTCTATTGATTTTTAACCCAAAGATTTGTAACAGCTAAAATTAACTTAAATAAAATACTTATAACATATCTAGGTGAATGTATAGAAGCATGGTAAAACTTACCCAAAAGCCGATACATGCAGCGAACGTGAAAACGTGGCACACATTGAAACTGGAAAACGACTGAGCGATTGGATGTCGGTTTCGGATTACAGTTTATCTCTAAAACCAAACTTTATTCACAAATATTTGTCGTAAATATCGAATGGATTCTCGAAGTCGTAGTCGGAATGAGAGCGTAATCGCCATCAAAGTCAAAGAGTTTGCTATAATCAGAGCAACAACAGGCGAATCGGCCAACCCTCCGGCTGCCCTTTAGGTCTTGTTCCATCAATTATGAGCACCGCCCAGATCACACAGTCGGCTCCCTGTGCTCTACTCGCAGTCACACTACGCTCTCCACATCCCTCTCTCCCTCTCTCTCTCGCCATTCAATCGCTGCTCTCTTTTCATCTTAAAAGCTGTTATTATTGCGATTTCAATGCAGAACTCAATCGTAACGTCAGAACAGAATAAATCGACTAAAAGAAAGATTGAAAGCAAATCGCAAACAATTGCTCTTTTTATAGTGAAATCACGACAACAATTATGAGAATATTGTATTTCGTTTGCAAATTGAGAATAAATTCTCTCTTTAATGGATATCACTGGCAGTGGCGCTCCGACTGGACGCTAAAAAATATATACGTATTTAAATCAATTTCGTAATAAACTTAGATTTTATTATTCATGGATTGTGTGCCGGAGTATATGTTTCCTGAGCGCCGAGACTCGAAAATTTCCATTCGATTGATGCATAACTAACTGTTAGTTGTATTTTAATCGCATTCTATAAAAACGCTCTTTTCTCGTCTCGGCTCTCAACCACCAACTCTAGTGTAGAAAATGAATTGAAATGAATATTTTTGACTGTAGAGAGAGAACGAGACTATAAAATACTGTAGTATAGTTTATATAAATAATTCAAATCAGTCTTATAAATTCATATGAACCATTTTTTGCATTTAGAAAAACTTTATTGAATTAATAAATTCTGTCGATTTAAGAAAAGCTGTAAGAATTCGATATTAACTAAGAGTTTGTTTTGAGAAAAATGTTTGTTAAATATTGATTTGTTGAAAGAAAATAATTGAAAACAAATGTTTGGCGAAATATATAGATAGAGTAATGTATGTACAGTACACTGTAGTATATTTCAGTATTTATAGTACAGCTTAATACATAATATGTTATTTTATTTTCCTATAAGTTATTTATTATCAGTTTTTCTATTATGTTCGGGTGTTCTGACAGTTAGCAAAACTGGAGAACCAGTGCAAAGCAAATGACATGAGAAAGCGGGGCTGAGTGTGCGGCGGCGGCAGCAGAAGAGCACCCGAACAGTGAGGCAGAGCGCCAGAAGAGCGATGACTCGGATCGACCCAAGAAATCGGTTCGCAAATGGATTCGAGAGAAGGGCTGAAACGGATTTATGCACTAAAAGTAAAGAATAAAAGAAGAAAATAATCTCTTATTATATCAACAATACTATCATTTGATTGAATGTCTCGGCATTTATGTGACGACTCAAACAATTCATTTATTTCGGTATAAACTCAAATAATTATTATACAGTATACAAAAAGTTCTTAGATCTGTATACTGTATTCGAGTGTGAATATAGTGAAAACGTAACGACCAATAATTTGCAAACAAAAATACACTGTAAGTTTATGTAAACGTAATGTCTATCACATAATGAGTCGAAAACACGAAATTTCATTTACAACTAATTTCCTGATTTCCGACAGAATTTAAATTCTAGTCAATTGGTTCTAATAGTGCTAATCATGAATCATGATATGGAACTACAGTTTTACACTGTATTTCCACTACACCTCAAGTAATGGCTTTAAATAAATGATTGTAAATAATTCTATAGTTCGCTATTTGCAAAAAACAATATACTTTATCATCAAAATTAATTTTGTTTAATTTCGATGGATATGTAGCTATTATACCAATTTATAAACTGCAATATTATCCTACACAATTTTTCACTATTTATTTGCAGCATTAAAACATGATAATTTGGCATAATCTAGGTCTATATATTTCATTTTATCCTTATTAAACTGATAATTTTGTTAATTAATTAGTTGGAAGGGAAAAATTTTATAATTAGAAGTTCGTGTTTATCGCAAAAGTTTATTATTAATTCTATAGAAATAAGGTTTTGGTCTAACATTAGAGATAAGTTTGAAACCCGAGCCGTGTGTCAAATGAACGCGAATTTTGAAATCTAAGTTTGAAAAACAAACGAAAACATATTGTGTCTTATCTGAAAAAATATTAATGAAATGGTTGCACATCTCTGACCAAAACAATCGCTACACAAAAAAGCGATTTATGCGGCGTTTTGTTTAACGACAGACAACGGCATAGTTAAGTGAAAACAGTGTAAAACGAGTCGAAAAATATGTAATATATTTATATAATACGAGAGATGCTACTGATATGCGTTCCAAACGCTTGGCATACATGGAAAGGCATATTCTGTACACGAAAAGAGTGCTTTCGGTGCGTTTAGAATGTAGGCGCTTAGCGTTCGGCGCTCTTATCGCGAAACTTGCGCTAAGGCGTGAACGGCTCTAATCTGACATCTCATACATTATGATGTTATGATGTTCTCCTCCGACGCCAGCCGTACCGACAACTGCACGACTGCTGTAACAGTGTATTATGGAAATTGATTTTCTGCTTAATATCACTGCAATATTTAAACCGCAAAAGCCGCGATTTCGAGGTAACCGAACATTGTAGCTAAAAACATACTGTGCAGTATAGGTTCAGATTGTTATTAATCACAAATTGATTTCGACGTTTTGAGGCGAACACAAAAACTGTAAACCGAATCAATTCACGTATTTATAATAAAGTTTTTTTTCTTAACGTTTTTTTAAACCGAATTTTGTCTAAATTTTTAGTGCGAATAGTGAAGCGATCGGAAGGAAACAAATAACGTATTTACGGAAATCATCACTTTATATAAGGGCTGATGTATTAAAGTTCGCAAATTACAGACTTTTATGAACCCCTTGTGCCCTCCGGAACAATAATGTCAAGTTTTAAGAGATAGACACTGTGCTCAAAGTTACTGGGTTAAATTTTGAATTTTAATAAAATTTTTAAATTTATTTATTAAACTTCTATACTTTTTGACATTTGTCGAATGAATACTCTTTAAAAGTTAAAATAGCATTTTAAAAGATATATTTAAACTATTGCACAAATATCAATAGATTATATTAACTTATTTTGCATTATTATCCTTTAATGTTTGTTTTAAGTAATAATCTCTTGAAAGGTTTTTGAAGGTTATTTTTGGTAATTTTAAAACTCATTCTAGATTAAAGTTTATAAACAATGTTTTTAATTAATATTATACTAAATTTATACGGTCTACTAATATTGATTTTTGAAAGTGTATTTACCATTTCATCAATACATACATTTTGTTTACTGATATTATTTATTAAGTTACTATTTAAACATTTTATTCTTTATTTTAAAACGTATTCTAATCTTATTACTGCATAAGAGTATAATGGAAAGGAAATAAGACGTGCTAAACAAATATATAACTTAATCGCTTATCCGATTATCTATAACCTATATTTATAATCTTAAACTCCAATATAACAAACAATAACCTATCTCTAATTAGCAAGTAATTATTGCACATTTTGCAGTATCAAGCAACATTATTAGTGAATGTTATTATTTGTATCTCGCGCAATCAAATCAATTTTATATCGCGCGTAAAATTGAAATAAGTTAAGAAAAATGAAAAATTTAAATCGCAGTCCAATTTCAAACCAATCGTCGAAACAGTAATTATTTGAAACAAATTTGCGAACAAAACCCGAACCGAAGAAGTGATGCCGCAATCGAGGACCGGAGCCAAGAAGCGGAGGCGGGACAAGAGGAAGGCGACCCTCGCCGCCTGCACTAGCGTTGCCGTCATCGGCGCCGGCGTTTTGGCCGCGATTCTCGTCTACCGGTACGCGACGACAGGCAAACTTGGCTTTTATTAGACGATTGGAAAACAAATTTTTGAGTTTATTTCGTCGAAAAGTTCAATATTTTCTCTAATATTCAAAAAATAGAAATAAAAAATCGTTTTAAACCAATTTGTTGTCAAATGTTTTTATTTATAAATTAGTTTTTAATTTAAACACATATTTAAATAAATAAATTTTAAAACTAACGGTAGAACCAAATGAGCGAAATTGTCTACTGTGTCATAGCATTGAATTCATTTGTAGTGGTTAAG
The DNA here is from genome assembly GCA_034697605.1 of Metabelba pulverosa. Classification (NCBI taxonomy): domain Eukaryota; kingdom Metazoa; phylum Arthropoda; class Arachnida; order Sarcoptiformes; family Damaeidae; genus Metabelba; species Metabelba pulverosa. The sequence continues at coordinate 122,191 of JAQIXC010000001.1, forward strand.
CATACATGATAAGTTAATAGATGTTTAATTTTATTATAGCTATTTATTTTATTTATTCTCTTTAAAACCCCTATGTTAGCATTTTATTCTTAATTAAACCATTTTACAAAATACTAAATTTAAAAACTAAATTTAGATAAATAAAATACTAAAGATAGTTAAAAATATATTATTATTATCATAAAAATATTTACATCTATTTATACTGTATTCATACATTATTTAATTTATATCAATTTATTTTTATTGGTTAGATATATTAAAATTGACTTGGCAATTTAAAAAATATTTTTTTTATAAATTCTATTTGCAAAAGATTTTCACTATTTTGTTTATAAAAGTTTAGCGAACAATCGTCATTTAATTATACTAACATGTAAAGTGAATAGGCATGTCACCGACGGATCGGCTTTAATTGTGCACCATAACATTACGTCTATCAAAAATTAGCGGCAAATGGCTACGCGTCTGGTCGTAATCAACGGTTTTGTCCGAATATGCTATAGCGCATTCCGCTTGCCGCTAATTTTTAGTAGTCGTAATGTTTTGATTATATCTTTGATTTGGTTCACAATTAAAGTCGATCCGTCGGTGACATGTTTATTTACTTTACCTGTAAGGTTATGTCCTGTATATATTACAAAGTTTATACTTGCTAATTTTTTTAATTAATAGTTAATTAACTAGGAGTCAAAATAATATAATATAAATTTTTCAGTATTTGGCTGCAATGCATTATATTTTTATCTTTTTTAATTTTGTAACGTTTAAAAATATATTTATAAGTACTGGTATTAATAGTAACTGTTTGTAATATTAATATTTTTTAAAACTTAATCTGAATAATTCTAAATTACTAACTGATTCTTAGAAGTGATTTTTTAAATAATAATTTGGAGTTTCTTTTTGTTAAACTCAAATAACAAATTAATAAGTTTATAACATTTAGTTTAATAATATTGCTCAAATGTAAATTTTAATTTAATATAGAAAATAAAATTTAGTTCATATCATAGTAAATTGCATTTTATAAAATTGTTACTTTATTTAGTTGTACAGCTTAAAATTAAACATTAAATAAAAAAATAAATTTTAATAACTTTATGTCTATTGTAATATTGTGTGCAATGATAATAGAGTTTATGGTTTGAAATTAATTGGTTTATCTAATTGTTTTGGAGAAATCAATTGAAAGCAATCAATAAATTTGATGATAAGATGATGTCATCGCTTAATAGAATGCCTTAAACAGAGTCAACAAATCATAAACTGATTGTCAGCTTAAGACCAGTCATACTCTCTTAATGGACTCATATGTTTGGATTCAATTCCCATTTCCTAGAGTTCCTGCAAAAGCGAACCCGAATTTCCGGAAAAGTCACCCGAAAATGACGGAATGACGGCCTGTATCTGCAAACCAATGCACAGATGCAATCATTTTTCACCATGTTCAAAATGATTGCTTATATCAAACTTAACATTAAAAATAATAAACTCTATAAATAATATTAATATCACATCATATACTGGTTTGGATAGCAGGGTTAAACGAGAGGAGTGCATTGCTATTTTATTTTGCCATTATTGAATTTAAAAACTAAAAAAAATTAACAAGTACATAAATGTTTAGATTTTTTAAATAGAAAATAACGCAAAGATATTTTGATTAAAATTTGTAAAATTTATTTTGAATTAAATTAAGCTAAATTGAATTATATTACTATTTAAACTTGTTAATGTTACCTGTCCCTGAGTTTAACCTTGCTTATTCCTGAGTCAAAAATATTGCTTTTTATAACTATAAATAATTTTTTTTCAGTAAAAAACTATTAATGTCACAATAATATACAAGCAATAAATCAACACTGTATTTCTTATTTTGTAGCAATCGCCACTTTTTATGTAATGTCTTAATCTTAAATATATTTTGCATGATCATCTTAAATAAACAATATTGCTGTTTAAGTTTATTTTATTAACAAATTAAACAAAATCAAAATAATCAACAAAACTACATAGATAAATTAATAAAGTTGAGTACACACATTTAACTTATGTTGTTATGCTATAAATAAGTTTTTTTGTTAACTTTTGGTGTTTTTTTTAATGTTTTTTTGCCATTCCATTGTTATGTTAAATTACACTGAAAAATTCAACGAATGAATAACTTGAGCAATAATTCTAAAACTATTTAGTCAAGCCTTTCATTCATATTAAATTTGTAAAATTACACAGAACGATTAATGTCAACAAACTTTAAATTGAATTATGTCTTAAACTCAAATTCTAAATAATTGAAAGTTGTTATTTTAAAGACGAAAACTTTTATAACTTTCATATGTTGTACATCTAATATACAGTAATAAACATTTCAAAACTAATGTATTGCGTCATCCAATCCCTAGCGGAAAGTTAAGAGCTGTTAATAAGATAATGAATTGAAATTTGTGTTTGCCAAATTCTTGGAAGTACTCAATGAGGAAAAAATAATAATATCGTTTAAAGTATTAATATATCAATAATTTATTCTATCAATTCATTAATCTAAAAACCTTACACTGTATTTCCTTTTGAAAAAACAAGTCAAAATATATTATATTTAATTCAAACAAATTATGTCTATTAATTAATTTGTTATTTTGCAATGCACAAGACAAATATTCGGAGTATTTTCTAATTCACATAAAATACAAAATATTTAATGAAATCTATGAAAAAATTAAGCTTGCATAAAAATTTGATTTGATACTTGTTGAAGTACTTTATTAAAAAATTGCGCAAAACTTGCCAATATAATTTCGAACTGCATTGCAAAATAATATTAAACGGTGTATTGTTTTACGATTAAATATGTCTTAAATGTTTCTGAAAGGAGAGTCACTTATGAAAACATATTTTCTAATATCGAAAAACATATTCTATTGAAGATAACAATTGACGTTCGCTTTGAATGCCTGCAACGCGTACTTCAATCTTATCTTAACTTTCGGATTAAATAATAATCTTTTCAAACAATTTGTTGGTTTAATGAGAGACCGGAATCTTCGCGTTTTTGGCAGTAAATGCAATAGCGATAAAAAAAACGCCTTGCTATTTTCAGATTAATTCCTAAAAATTCATTCAAAAATGTGTGACTCATTAGCGTTTAAATATAAATATAACGCGAATTATGCGACGATTTTTTGGTAGAGATTCGCGAAATGTTAGGCAACCGAAGGCTGTAATTGAATTAAATTCGAGAAATACTCGAATATTCCATTCAAAGCAATACATAATTATATGATTAATGATTCGATGAAAATATCAATAAAAAAGTTTTCGTTTTGAAAACGATTAAACAATTGTGAAATTATGCAAACAGATTGAAACATGTTAGTCTAAATCGAAAACTATTTTTCAAACGAAATTTGATGTCAAGCACATCCTTTGCTACGAGTCATTCTCATTTAAACTCGACTTCTGCCAAGGTTAATTTGCCAACCACTTTTTCGTTGCGCTTTCTCTTTCTATCTACCAAGTTCAAATGCTCAACAACTGTGCGCTTTTATCTAGTTCAATTTAAAACTGTGTGTATTTTAAAAATCAATCAATTTAGCAAGAATAAAACGAAATAAAAATGCGAATACTTTGGAATATAAGCGATAAGTTTGTGTAGCGATTGACTGATTAGAGAGGGAGAGACTCGAGAGAGTGATAGAGAGTATTGTATTGAAAAGTATTGGAAGTATTGGAGTATTGGTTCGCAAATTGATTGATGTGTAGAGTAGTGTAGACTTAGTGTAGAGAAAACGTATTGATTCGAGAGTTGGTGCGAGAGTTGGTGCGAGAGTTGGTGCGAGAGTTGGTGCGAGTGATTGGGAAGAAAGAGTGGAAACTAATTACGTATTTGCGAGCCGTTTGTGTGTCTGCGAGACTACACTTGCATTTGGAGGAGCGCTACGAAAGCCATTGATTGGATCGTTGGCTGAGTATTGCCGTAAAACGCTATACAGTGTACAGTAGACAGAGTAGACTGAAGAGAGTGTACACACTATACGCTATACGCGATTGCTATACACTATCGCCTCAACGCGTGCTTTACTTCAGGCACTGCTTGTGTAGTGGAAAACAGTTTTTAGTATTGGATTTAATTCATTACTATTTGTGTTCGTATTCTCTCTATTCATACAACAGTATTAGTACTCGACTTACGAACTAATTAATTGACATCAAAAACAATGAGTGAATACTAATTAAATGGCATTTCAGTAGAAAAGCGAGAATTTGTTTAATCGGTTTCAACGTATTTGCTCTCAAACTGAACGACAATTCAAATGATTTGGAAATAAACGTCAATTAATGAAACGATTTATATATTGTTGTCGTCGACCAAAATGGAGGCAGAGTTTGAGGACTACGACAAACACAACAAATGGCAACACATCTATCAGGTCTGACCCACACCGACCACTCCCGACCCAACACCTCATTCACCACTATTTCCATCCAAACATATATTTATCTCTTTCTCCACACCTCTCGTCCACTGCCAGACCATACGCTTGCAGTCAATGGACGCGAAACTGACGAACAAAGAGTCGCGAAAATCGGAAAACAAACACTTGAATCGATACAAAGATGTGACGCCATGTATGTCGTCGGCCACCGATCGGCCACTCGTTTGCTCTTTTCGGCGCTTTTTGTTCCGTTGACTCGCTTTGCGCCGGACTTTGCCATTGATTCGAATCTAACGCTTGTTTTGCTCTTTTGTTTGGATCCGCCGAACGAACAGATGATTTCAGTCGAATAGTTCTGAAGAGGAATGACTGCAATTACATAAACGCCAGTCTTATTGACGTGGATTCGGCGAAACGACAGTATATTCTCACTCAGGTATGCACTCAAACACATTGGTTGTGGTAGTCGTGAACCGAATTAACGCCAATCCGTTGGGCACTGAAGGGTCCGCTAACCCAGACTTCGGGGCACTTCTGGCTCATGGTTTGGGAGCAGAACTCGCGAGCGATTCTGATGCTGAACCGAGTGGTAGAAAGGGGTCAAATCAAGTGCCATCAGTACTGGCCGAACGGCAAAGAGGGCGACGACTGCGACGAACTCACCTTCACTGACGTCAGCCTCAAAGTCGGGTTTATTTCGGAGACTAAGTCTCAACACTTTATTACCCGAAGATTCAAATTGACGGACATTGAGGTCAGGATTGAGACAACGGTTGTCATTGACTTTGAGTTGTATTTAACGAATGTTTTTGTCGTTTGCGGCCAAACAGAGCGAAGAGTCGCGAGAAGTCCTTCACTATCACTACACCTCTTGGCCCGACTTCGGTCTGCCTGACAGTCCGGCCTCTTTCCTCCAATACTTAGAAGCGGTTCGGGAATCGGGAGCCTTAGACCTCAAGGAGTTCGGTCCGCCTGTCATCCACTGTAGCGCTGGCATCGGTCGGTCCGGAACCTTCTGTTTGGTCGACTCATGTCTTGTGATGGTATGTCTGAGAGTTTAGCAGTTTTTGAAACCACTGTCCGATTGTCTAACGCCTGCCTACCTGTGCACAGATCGAAGCGTACGGACGGACGGATGCAGTGAACGTAATCGACGTATTGCTAGATATGCGTAAATACAGAATGGGTTTAATCCAAACGGCAGAACAGCTGCGGTTCTCCTATTTGGCGATCATTGAGGCCTCGAAGCAGTTATGTCTGACCCGGGACTCCGACATAACAGTGCCTTTAAGTGCTAACAATAACTACAAAAGTAAAGCCAATTCACCAAAGATTAAGCGCTCGATCGGTATTAATGAAGACGAAGACTCGGAGCGGACTAACTGTGAGAATGCGTTCAGTTTTGGCCGCATTCGCGACGACGTCTCCCACTTCGACGACATATCGCCAGTGAATGACTCCGACCTCGACTTGGGCTCATCCCGATTGCCGCCTCTGCCGCCCCGCCCGGCCCGGCATTCGGTCAGTACTACTTCACGGCAGTCGGCGTCGACATCACCGGAACCGGACTCTAAGAGAACGAAATCCGACTCATTCTCATCCGTCCCACAAGACATGATCTCAACTGAAGATTCGGCCAATCATTTCGAGCTAACGAACAATAATTCGAATAATTCTAAACCCAATTCAAACAACTCAGTGGCCGCCGACCAACTGGTCGCGCAGCAGGAGGTGCGGCGGCGCGCGCGCGAAGAGAAGCGCCGGAAGACCGCGGAGACGATCGAACGGATCAAGAAGAAGCAAAAAGAATCGGAAGACAGGTCTCGAGTTAACAGACATTTAGTTAAATATAGTTTGATTTCAATCGGATTTGTTTTGCTCTTCGGGTCCGGATTCGCGATATATACGGCTCTCATGAGAGGCGATATTGCCATCAATTCGGACACAATTTCGCCTAAAATTGACGAATTGTAACGAATCCACGAAATTATTTAGATTTTTAATTGATTTATTCGATTATTTGCCATATTTTTGTCGATTCTATTCTATTATTAATTCATTTCTTATTCGAAATATTTAATAATTATTATTAATTTTTAAGTTAAAACAAAAAACATTTGTTTTAAAACTTGTTCTTAAAGTCCATAATTAGCGTAACGTTTCTTGAAATTACGTTTCTCTTCTCCACAGGTCTTCATCCAAAAGACGCTTAAATTAGTTGGAATTGAAATGATTTGAAAATATATTTTATCGTAAATTCATTTTTTTCGCATATTTTTCGCTCTAATTGTGTTCTCAATTGTTGTCAAATAAATATTTAATAAAAATCTTAATTTAAGTAATATTTTGCTTAAAAGTCGGTTATATTTGCCGTAAAAATGAGATTTTAATCCATGATTTTGCAAGAGTTGTGTCGTTAGACACCAAAGATCTGACGATTCTTTTTGTAAGAGTTTTAAAATTTACAAAAACAGAAAAAACAAAATAAAAGACATTTTCTATTAGTTTAAAATCAAAATCATTTCAATCCTCGTTTATACAGTGTATTATTTTAGAAAGTATTTAATCAAGGAGCTTATGCATTGGATGTGTGGCGTATTGGAACTGGATCATTTGATGTCATTAATAACGAAACATCATTAGAATCATTGATTAAATTGCAAATAAAACTAAAGTCGCTTTACGTTACGAATTGCCAAATCATTCGGATTCACATCACAACCAATGACTCAATTCATTCATCGATATTAATGCGGAATAACTTATGCAATGAATATAAAGAGTAAATTGTTGGCTATTTTTGTATATTTTTACGACAAATATTACAGTTTTTTCAATAAATTCAACATTTGATTAAAGCCTAAAATCCTATCTCTGTTTATCTAATCAATATATTTTGTTTTATTTTAGTATTTTGTTAACATACTTATTTAACTTTTATTTGTTATTTTATAACGTATAACCTTAATAGAGGAATTTGACGAATATTAAATTCACATTAAATGTAATCAAATGATTAATGTTTAGCATTATAAGCTTGTACTACGGTGTTTATCTTGCTAAGTTTAACATTTTATTTTAATTACTGTTACAGCAGTTTAAGTTTTATTTTATTAGTTGAAATAATTTATTTTTATTTATTTTACCTTGCTTCAGTGATTTCAATCATTTTACGTCAAACTTGTTTTTATTTATTTATCTGATGTATGTTTATTTTTATAGTTATTTACATTCTAGGTGCATTTCTATAAAGTGGCCTGGGTAATAAAATTAGGGATACATTTGACATAATGATTAAAATACAGATTGGTAAAACGGTTCTTTTGGAAATTGACCTAGGGTCTTTATAAAAGTTATATAAATAGTACTTTATATAACTTTTTATGACATTACAGGTATTAATGTTTAAATTTTAAAAAGTTGGTTTATAAAAATAAACTTAATAGTCTAAACTATTAATATTTTACAATTATGTACTTGGATGATTTTGTATTTGAAGTATCAATATTATTAAATTAATATGATAAAACTAGTTAATATGCTTATTAATAAAATTGATAAGTTGAAAATACTCAATTAACAAATAGAAACACTTGAATTCTCCTTGCGCAATGATTGACCAAGATGAATTTAGTAGAAATTATGAATTTTGAAAACTGCAATCCAAGCGAATAGAGTACTGCAAAGTTGTCGATACGAAGGATGAGTCGAACTTTAGGCACTGTTTTGCACTGCAATCGCAATAACGCTAAGCCTTACGACTGATGGCGGGGTTTCGACATTGCCTTCAAATATATCGCGATTTCGATTCACCTCTTCGTCTCTGATCCACAAATGAAGAACTCATGTCTGCAGTGACCGATTCGGGCAATGATTGCGAATTGCAGTCGAGAGACAAGGAATCGATTCTCGAAAGACATCGATTGGAGAAAAAGCAATTGAATGGTATGTTTGGATGTTTTGATGTTTTGGTTTGGATTTATCGCCAAATGATTGCAATATTTTGTTTGAATTTTCAATTCAAAGCAAAGATAACTGATTTGAGACACAGTGTGAGTAAAGGCGACAAAAAGCGCAAAAAGGAATTGAATGCAGAGATCGAGTCAATGACCGAAGCCTTGCGTCTCAAACACGACAATGAGTTGAAAGACGTCTCAAGCGATACGAATGTCGAGACGCGGAGTACCGACGCGTTGAGCCATCAGTTGAATCAGATTCGTGTCGACGAACCCAAAGCCGACTCGAGTCCGGAATTGACTAATGGTATGAAATACGTGTCGACGAAGATATCGAAAGCCCAGCGAAGGAGAGACGCGAAGGCCGTCAAAGAGAAGCAAAGACAGCGAGAGGTCGAGGAGGGAATGGTCGCCGACGAGGACAACGAGCGGCTCATTGAAGCGCAGAAGTTGGCGAAGATTCTCGAGTCGCGAGGACTGGCTCTGCGGGAAATCGCTTCCGACGGCGACTGCATGTATAGAGCGATTAGCCATCAGTTGAGTCTTAAGAACATTTCGATTGGCGTCGAAGAACTCCGACGAAAGACTTGTGATTATATGAAAGACAATAAACAGGAATTCCTGCCATTCCTGACCAGCAGTTCGAGCGGCGATCTGATGGACGCCGCGGAGTATGAGCTCTATTGCGACGAAATAGCGACGACTAAGGCCTGGGGCGGGCAGTTGGAGCTGAGGGCCGTCTCCCATGTATTCCGCGTTGCCATCGAAGTGATTCAGGCGGAGGGCACGGGAGTAGTGATCGGACAGTCCGAGTATAGGGCTGACCGACCGCTAATTCTCTGGTAATTGTGTCTTAATTTGCACTTTTGCTGAACCGATGATTGGATTGAATTAATTGATTGAATGCTTTGTTTGCAGTTATCACAGACGGGCCTACAGTTTGGGCGAACATTACAATAGTGTCGACAAAATTAGTTGAGAATTGTCTCGAATCTGGTTTAGACTCGAATTGATTTTATATTATATTATACAAACATTTCTATGCATTTGTTAATCGATTTTTGCCAATAATTATGAATAAAATCGACTAAAACTTGATATATGTTTTGATTATTATTTAATTATAAGTTATTTAAAATAAACTGTTTTAATTTTCCGATTTTTAAACATTTCGTAATATTTAACAGGTGAATTTTCAGGCAATTTACTAGGTATGGGTACAAGTTGAAAATATAAACTTGCATTTATGTTATTCATCTTTTTGCAAATATATCGATTATGTTGCCGATAATTTAGCGCGTAAGAGTGCTAATCTATGTGGCAGGGTGATTTCAAATTTATAATTTTAAAAAGAATATATGCTATTAATAATTATAAGATTTATAAAAATATATTACCGGCACTTTAGATCTTATGCCCAGTGCAGTCTGCACTGTGCAGAGCACCAGTATGGGAAATAAATTAAGCATGTCATAAAGTGTGCACAGTTTACATTGGAAACCCATGGAAACACTGCTAAATTGAAAATTGAATGAGAGTTGTAAACGTGGTTTCGATCTATTCATTCATGACTTCAAACTATTCGCTCTTTAATTCGTCGCAAAATCATTAAACAAAATCCAAACCAATTGTCATTATTTGACAATTTAGTGATAATAGAGAAAATCGTCTCATCTTTTAATTAGTGGTAAGTTTTCTCCTCTAAAAACCACTCATTTGTCCAATCGCTTAGAGATCTATTGTAGCCGTAATTTAAAAGTCTGTTTCAATAATAATCGCATATTTCGTCACATATTGACTCAAATTATATGAAATAATTATTTCATTGCATTTCATAATACGATTAACAAAAATAAGAGTTTTATCGCATTATTGACAACGAATTGAATTAATAAACAAAATCTCATTTCATAAACAGTTTTCAGGTCTTCACGACTCGAACCGTCCGATAGTCTGCACTGCAATGGAATCGAAGTCAATGTCCGCGGATTCGGTTCGCCGAGCATTCATCGACTTCTTCAAAGACAAATACGATCACCAGTTCGTGAAGTCCTCGTCGGTCATACCCCACGACGACCCGACCCTCCTCTTCGCAAACGCCGGAATGAATCAGGTTTTCACTCTTTAGTTCACTTCGATTCAGACAACTCTAACAAAACATATCTCTTCCGCGCCGTTAGTATAAACCGATATTCTTGGGAACCGTTGACCCGAACAGCGAAGCGTCGAAATATAAACGAGTAGTGAATAGCCAGAAGTGCATCCGCGCCGGCGGTAAACACAACGACTTGGACGACATCGGCAAAGATGTCTATCATCACACGTTTTTCGAAATGCTCGGCAACTGGTCCTTCGGTGACTTCTTTAAGAAGGAGATCTGCCAATGGGCTTATCAACTGCTCACCGAAGTCTATGGTTTACCCAAAGACCGCATTTATGTGACGTATTTCGGCGGAAACCCCGAGAGTGGGTTAGAACCCGACGAAGACTGTCGACAGATTTGGCTAAACATAGGTCTACCGTCAGAGCGCGTAATCCCGGGCTCTATGAAAGACAACTTCTGGGAAATGGGCGAAACGGGTCCGTGCGGTCCCTGTTCTGAAATACATTTCGACCGAATCGGCGGCCGAGACGCCGCATATCTCGTGAACGCAGACGACCCGAACGTACTCGAGGTCTGGAATCTGGTGTTCATTCAATTCAATCGCGAAAGCGATGGTTCGCTCAAACCGTTGCCCAAACAACACGTCGACACAGGAATGGGTTTCGAACGCATTGTCTCTATAATTCAGGACAAGATCTCCAACTACGACACCGACCTCTTTACGCCCCTTTTGCAGGCCATTCAACAGTTGACGGGCGTTCGGCCCTATGGCGGCAAAGTGGGCGCTGAAGACCCCGACGGCATTGATATGGCCTATAGAGTGGTTGCAGATCACGCCCGGACTCTCACTATTGCGCTGTCAGACGGCGGTCGACCCGACAATATCGGAAGGGGTTATGTCTTACGAAGAATACTTCGCCGCGCAGTTAGATATGTGGAGAAGTTGGGCGGAAAGCCCGGAGTTTTCGCCGCATTAGTACCCGTTGTGATTGAATCGCTCGGACATATGTTTCCCGAACTGACGAAAGACCCGCAAACGGTAGTCAATATCATAACCGAAGAGGAGAACCAATTCTTGAAAACCCTTTTGCGCGGAAAGCGGTTATTGGAGCGAACTATTGAGAAAATGCAAACCCAGAAGCAGACTGTCCTCCCGGGCGACATCGCGTGGAGGCTCTACGACACGTATGGCTTTCCCATAGACTTAACGCAACTAATGGTCGAAGAAAGCGGTTATTCGGTTGATCTGAAGGAATACGAGAACTTCAAGACAAGCGCTCAGTTGTTGTCGCAGAACAAGACCTCTCAACAAGACTCGGGAAATGATTTGGAGGTTCACTCGATCGCCGAACTGACCGACAGTTTGCGTATTCCGGCGACCAATGATTTGCCGAAATATAATTATAGTTCAATAGACGAGTCGCCGAACTCCGAGTATAGGTTCGAACCCTGTATTGCGACAGTTCTGGTCATTCGAAAGAATAAACAATTCGTGAAAGAGGTCGGGAGTGGCGATGACTGCGGACTCATTCTGGACACGACTTCTTTCTACGCGGAAGCCGGCGGTCAGGAACACGACACCGGATTCATGACCAAAGTTTCCGACAGCGATGACGAGGAGACGGAGTTTGCCGTCAAAGAGGTGAAGGTTCACGGCGGGTATGTCGTCCACATCGGACAGGTCGGGTGCGGCGTTGTTCGGGTCGGCGATCGCTTTAAGTTGCAAATTGATGAGCAAAGACGCAAACTTATCATGAATAACCACACCGGCACTCATGTCCTCAACTATGCCCTTCGCTCTACATTGGCTACCGATTCCGGCCAAAAGGGATCGCTTGTCGCGCCCGACAAACTCAGATTCGACTTCACTAACAATGTAAGCCATTATTGATAACTAAAGATTACATAATGATAAAAGAATCAGCATGATAAAATTAATGATAAAATTAACGATAAAATAAATGATAAAATGATTTGTAAATCTTAGGGCGCAATGAGTGTAACACAAGTAAAACAAACCGAAACTATAGCACAAGAATTGATTGCGAAGAATGAGATCGTATTCGCAAAGGACTCGGCGCTCGCGTCGGCCAAAGCTATACAGGGATTGCGCGCAGTATTTGATGAGACATATCCCGATCCCGTCCGAGTGGTCTCTATTGGCGTTGCAGTTGAGGACTTGTTAGCCGACCCGACAGGACCGGCCGGAACGAAAACATCGGTTGAGTTTTGCGGCGGAACTCATTTGAAACGGAGCGGACATATCGGGGACTTTGTTATTGCGAGCGAAGAGGCCATCGCTAAAGGCATTCGACGCATCATTGCTATAACGGGACCCGAAGCCACCCGCGCTCTGAACAAAGCGAAACTCCTGGACGAGTCGGTGCTGAAGCTGAAGAAGTCGGTCGAAAGCAGATCGAGTCCTGAGTTGTATAAAGAGAACATCAAAAACATCGTCGAACTGATGGAAGAGGTGTCGCAGTCGAACATCGCCTACTGGAAGAAGGAAGAGCTGAGAACCGAATTGAATAAACTGAAGAAACAGTTGGATGCCGTCGATCGCGCCAACAAAGCAGCCCAAGTGACGCAAGTGCTCGAAGCGGCCAAACTGCTGGCCACTGAGCGCAAGGGCTCCAAATTCATTGTCTCCGTTCTCGACGCCGGCTCTAATGCCAAAGCACTCGATTCGGCACTTAAGCAGATCCGCACCGTTTCGCCCGAAACTGCGGCCATGTTTTTCAGCGCCGATGACTCGAAAGTCATTTGTTTGGCATCCGTTCCCTCCAATGCTATCCAATCGGGCCTTAAGGCCAACGAATGGGTGCAACAAGTGATCGGAACTCTGAACGGAAAGGGCGGCGGAAAAGACGAGTCATCACAAGCGACCGGAACTAATGTCAATGCTATTTGCGAAGCAATGCAATTGTCCACTCAGTTCGCCGAATTGAAACTCGGGAAGTGACCACTTGTTCCGCTCATATCGGAGTTCGCGCTTTAATTAACTTTTATATCAAACAAATGAACAGTTTTTGAAATAAAATTATCAATCAATCGATTAACTCAATCCAAACTATTTTATGTCACTTTCTATTCGAATGTCTTCGACTGCAGACTCTCTAAAGAGATTATATCGATGTCTGAGCCCTCGCTCTTCATCGGAAGGTTCGCTTTAACCCATTCGAGTCGTTCGACAATTAGTTTTCGTCTCATTTCGAGCGCTTTTTTATTTTCCGACTTTTTCGATGTCTTGATCTCGAATCGAGGGTTCGGCCGCTGTTTCGCATCCATTTGTTCCAATTGTCTTAATTCGGTCTTTCGCTTAAGCTTTTCGGCCCTTCTTTTCAATTGTCTTTTGGTGAGGGTTTCGGTCGATTGGGACGTCGAGGCAATGCTTTTCGAATTGTCTTCTATTTGTAAATCTATTGTTTTATTCTCACTATCCGTCGCCTAATTGTAAATCAGAACAAAATTTTGTCATTTATTTCTACACAAAATATATTTACAATTGTTTTAATCAAAGTTTCGTTTCGGAAGAGATTTCAGTGATTACACAGAAGTTTTTGTAATCCATGCTTTGGTAATGATTTAAGCATGATATCTTGATATTTGATAATAATTGGTAGATTTCCAATGGGTTTTAATAAGTTTATTATTGAAAATGGTTTATGGTAATATTTAAACTAGTAAGATTAATTTGGATTTGGTTTAATGTATTGCAAAAGGACTGAAATATATAAAGTTTTGCGAATATATGAAACAAATTTATGTACAAAATGTAAACTTTTACGGTATATCGAAATTGAGCCGAACTTATGTCAAACTAACGTTTAATTATCTCACTTTCGAAACGGAATCGCAATTCCTATCGGCGCTCGAATCGTCATTTCCCGTCCGGTCGACGAAGAATAGGTCTCCGCCATCGATGTCAGTCTTCTGGCGCTTCGCGTCATCCGTCGGCTGCAGGTCTTCGTCGTCTTCGTCATCACTGATGGAAATCTGGTCCGGATTTGGAATCGGTTTCAGCGAATCGATTATAGCGCTCATCGGATCAGTTATGCCGAGTCTTTTGCACAGATTTGTCGTTTGAAAGTTCGTGTAATTGCGGATCCGCTGCGGATCCGAGTCGTTGTCTCTGCCGGACAGCGCCGGTTCACACATTGCAAAGTTGGCCTCAATTTTCAGGTCATTATTAAACAGTTCTTTCACTGCATTTATGTCGCTTTCAGTCACGGAATGCAGTTTCGACCAGAGCTGAGGAACCGAACACTTCCTCTCAATACTCAGCAAACAATCGGTGGATTTGAGGATTGCCAGCCATTCGGCGTCGTATTCGAGACCATCACTATCTGAGGGCTCAGTTGGCTCGACGTCAATCACTTCGAGGTATTGCCGGTTCGGCAGCACTTTGTCCAGCGCTAGGAATCGGGTCTGGATTTGCGAGTCGTCCGAGTGGTTGATCAGGGCTTCAAACCTGACGTGAAGATGGGCTGAAAACCAATGCCTGGGCTTCAGGTGCCGCACAACCGGCTCGAGTAATGGGTTTCCCAAACAGTTGTTCTTCACTTCATTGTAGAAATGCTTCTTCCGTCGCAACAGATACCGAACGTCACCACAACTGTGGATATTGAGCGGCCAGTCGTGCGATAGCATCACATCTATCGGCTGTTGTTGTTGGGCCGGACTGTCCGCGCCTTCAGCCCTCAATTGCATGAGTTTATAGACATCGGATTGTCTCATATGATAAGCACTTCTTTTGGTGCTCTCGTCGAACGGCAATCGCTCGAAGTGACCGCAAAGCGCATCCATTCGGTGATGAATGCCTGAAATGCCGGCAATTCGCAGACCTCTGAAGCGGACGACCGACGCGTAACCCATGTAATAGATATTTTCGGCGACCCAACCGCCGTAGGCCAGGGACTGCAGGTAATTGGACGCCTCGTGATTGCCGCCGACAAAGAGCGTCAGTTTCGGTGCCGTTCTCTCAGAGCTGTAATACTTGTGAAATGTCTGCAGTTTTCGGTATTTGTGCGGAACGGACATACAGTCCAAGTCGTGTTCGTTCCGCACGGCCTGAAAGTCGCCGCAAATTATCACCAAATCTATTGAAATGTTGTCTTTCGCTTCGATTCGTCGGATGTCTTCGTAGATCCAATCCAACTCTCCGTGAGAACAGCCAATCACTGCTATCTTCATGTCTTACACCCGATGTCCACTAAATGGCCACTAAATTGGTATAAATTTTGAATTATTCGCTAATTTTACGAATCGTTTGTTTACTAAACAAAACCAGTTTTTCAAATATTTATCGCTTTTTAGGCATTGCTTTCAAAAATGTGTTTCTAAACAAATTATTACGTTATTTATAGTTGACGCGAGAATACGAAATTGACTTGATTAATTTTATTAGCATTTTGACTAAGTTATATTATTAACTTGTTAGATTGTTTTTAAAATATTTTATTTAAACTGGTACAAAACAAAATTAATAAATAATTTAACATGCACATAAATAGATTAACTTGTAAACGCTAAATATGCTAATTTAGACATGCATATGATAGAAACTATCGAGATAGTGTGAATAATAAAAATGATCTGTGCAACTATCATATGCTACAGTATTATGCGCCTACGCCTCGGTCTTCAATACGCGTTGTTTGCGTCGCTTCAAATAGGCGTCGTATCCGTCCAACTGTCGGACTCGGGTCTCGTCGAAGGCATTGCCGGCGAGGCATAGGTTCGCGATCTGCGAGTCCTCTAAAAGCGATTTCGCAATCGATGTGATGTCGAGACAGTTGTTCTCTAATCGCAAAACTTTCAATCGCTTGCACTTCGCTATCTCTGCCGATAGAATCGTTATCTTATTGTTGTTCGCATTGATCTCCAAAGCGGTCACACCTTTCACTTCATCCGCTATTTCTGTGATTTGATTGTTCGACAAATCAATGAAATCGAGTTTCTTGAGTCGACATAACGGCGCCGGGAATGCCGTCAATGCGTTGTGCGATAACTTCACGGTTTTCAGGTTTGAAAGTTTGTCCAAATCTATCGGCAGTTCTTCGATCTGATTATTGTCAGCCGAAAGCACTTCCAACTTAACTAAGTTCACGATTTGCGGCGGAAAACCAATCAATTGATTGCTATCGACAATCAATTGCTTCAAATTGACGAAACGTGCGATAAATTCCGGTATAGTTTTGATCCGATTTCGCGATAAATCCAATAAACGTAAAGTTGTGCTCAACTCCTGAATGTCGGGAAATATTTGCAAATTGTGTTCAGAAATCTCCAAAACTCCGCTTTTCTTCGATGTATTAATCTTTGTTTCTAAAAGTTTTTCCAAATTTTTCAAATTTTTGTCATTCGTTTGATATACCAATGGTTTGTCTGAATTCTTATCATTTGTTTGATTTGCAAATGGTTTGTCTGGTTTCGTATCGTTAGAATTCTTCGTTCGTTCGCTTCGGCTCTCGTTATATATAATTACTTTGAATTTTTCATCGCTTTTCACTAATTTATATGACTTTAAAATATAATAACTAATAATAAGAACTGAAATAATTATAATTGCAATTAAGAAGACAATCGAACTAATTATCAACGAATTCATTGCTATCTTAGATTTAATGTGTGGTTAGCAAATGAACAAACAGGGGAAATTTATTTAAATTCATTTCTTGTATCTTCTAGTTAAAAATGCACGCGTTATTGCTTTGCAATAATTGGCATAAAACTTTATATTTGTAGCAACATATTTTTTTAAACTACATATAACCAACAATATTATTTTTAAAATGGCATAGTTAGTCTAGCTTTGATCTTACTTTTGGTAAATTGTATTCTGCTAAATTCTAATTTATTTGATTTCAGATTTAATTAAAATATTTTAGCTATAATAATTTACAAAATTAAACTTTTTTAGATTAGAAATACTGTATTGTATAAGTATGATTTGGTTTATTCTAGTTATTTTATCCCGTAGATTGTCATTAAAATTTTTATTAATATTTGCACTAGTTATTTTGAATAAAATTTCCATAATACTCTAAATTCTAAATTTAATGCACTGTAAAATATCTCGATAATTAATAAATATCTAAATTTAAACTTATTCAAATTAATTCCAATCTTAATAAATAAATTATTGTGGTAAAATATCTTAAAATGTTTTGAAATTTGTATGTAGAAATCCAATTTATATGAATGTTAAAATGTTTACTGTAGACAAGTATTTAGCTTCCGGACAAAGCGCTATTAAGAATAGTTTGAATGCTAACACTTATAATTAATATAATTACATTAACTATTTATCTGTACATCTTATCATGTACTCAAACATTGAGAAATTTGCTATATTTAAGCAAGTTAGACTTTATGGCGAATCAAGTTGAGTGTAATTGGAAAGCGAAAGTCAAGCCCAGAAGCCTGGGGTGCAGTCGGTAGTCGATCTGATGGCTTGAGTAGACTTGAAATTTTGATGTATTCATTGAACTGAAAAATATTCAGTTAACAACAGTCTAGTTTAGAACTGCGAAAAAATAACATTGTATATTAAACAATTTTAATGTCTTCGAACAGTATAATTATTACCGGTATTACTGATTCGACAGATATGTGTATTGCATAACGAAAAGAGCGAAAGATTTATCTGATTTTAAAGTTCAAACCAAACAAATTACATGTTTTCGTTAGTTTCGCATTAATTTCATAATTTGAATACTACTATAAAATTATAGTCAGAATCTGCGAGATTAGGAAAAATACAATTTCTCTTAATTATTGTTTCGCTGCAAATAATAGCTCAACTCTTTTTTGCGCAAAAAATCAGCAAACAAAAATTCCCAAACTAAAAAACTCGCTTGCTAACATGATTTAACGTGATATCGAGCACTTTTTTTTTAATTAATTAGAAAAAATTCTTGAGATTCCGGGTAAATTGAATAAACTCGCAATTAATCAATTTGTGTGCGAATTAAACTGAGAGACAAATCGCGGAAAGATTTGCCGATTTTTTGTCGATTCGAATCCAATTTTTGATACAAAATGTTTGATATTTTTTGTTCAAATCATTCCAAAACTGATTTAATGTTTTTGTCGGTATTATAGTTATTGAACCGAAAGCGCAATATACGACTCGTCACAAACGGATGAGTCGGACGTACCTGAGCGCCAGCAGTGGGGACGAACAGGTAGGATAGGTAGGATAGGTAGGATAGGTAGGATAGGTAGGATAGGTAGGGTAGATAGGATGGGGTATATGAGAGTTGGCTGGAAACAATCATTTGTGAGTTTTTGTGCGATTCGTGTGTTTGCGGGGCTTTACAGGTAAGTCGAGTGATGGCCTTCAGGTGCAAAGCCAACGAAAATGTTTGTCGACGAGCAGCGGGTCATTGACTGCGAATAACAGGCGAACTATATATACCATATATTCGGTTAACACTACGAGTGCTGTGAATGTTAGCACAAAACTAGAAGTTTGGAAATATTCGCTATTCAGGAGTCAGTTCGCAGTAGTGTTGCGACGAATAGCCTGTTCTCCACTTCTCCTGTTCTCCTGTTCGCCAGTGCTCTCGCGTTGGCTATACCTGTGGGGAAACAGACGTTAGAGCAGAGAACGACCTGTTATGTCACACTAGAGTGGATCACATACCTGTGCTTACCGTCTAATGATCGGAGCGCTCCTAACCCGTGATTTTGGGGAAAGAGTGTGAGAGAGTGTCACAGGCTTTCGGACCAGAACTCACTCTACACTGTACTGTGACTCTACTGTCGACTCGAATAAGTTTATCATAACTTTAATAACTTTCCTCTCGTTATCTGTTTTGCTGTCAGAAGTTCTACTATAATAACAATTGAAGTGATAATCGATTTGATCTAAGCTTTCGCAACGACTGTCCGCCACTTCGACGCTATGCTTAGACTCTGAGACTCGATATCCGCTCACAATGAAGGCGACAATCAATGCCAACCATCACCTCAACAGCAATTATCTCGCGTTCATTGAGCACCAGACCAATTCATCCCATTCCCAGTCGGCGTCCGACTGTCGAACGCCCATTGCTTGGCACAACCGAACCCTTAATTTCTCGAAACCTCTACCCCTTGTGCATACCCAACAACCACTGCCCCAGCAATTACACCATTCACTACACCAACCACTACACCAACCACTACACCAACCACTGCCGCTGAACAACTATACGGCCAAATACCGCCGCTATTCGGGCCACCGCTCATCTCAGAGACCTTCTTCGCCCTCAGCCACCACTACATCTTCAGATGACAGGGAAGAGGTGCCAATGGTTAGGCACCACATGCGCCGACCGAACAGGTATTTAACTAGATTCATTTGTCTTTTGTGTTCATATAACCCAAACCCTAATCTCCATATAATTGGTTTTGTTGTCGTCAGTCGAGTCACAGAATCGAATTGCCTGACAGTCGACAGAAGACAACACATCATAAACGGCCATAAGTTTGGGAATCATATGATTAGCGAATATGCGCTTCCGATACATGCGTTCAGAAGCGGAACCTTGCGGTCGACCAAAAGTGTTCCGGCATTAGCCATGTCATCGGCACTGGAAGGCGATCCCTGTCCCGTCCACGGCGGCAATGGACTGTTGATGCAGACATACCATCCCTACTATCCCTCATATCCGGCACAAACTCTCAATTTCCGTCGATTTGGATCTAATGCCGACGTTCGCGACCATCGAATGCAGTTAACCGGAAATGGAATGCCGTTTCTGACACCAATTCCCGAGAACAAGCAATCCAAGTGCGGACTAATCTACTACTCCCAGCCCCAGACACAGCTCTCAGGAGGCCATTCGCAACTGCCAGCACTGCCGGCGCCTCCTAATCTCGTTCCACTGCATCTACTGCCACCCAAACTACAAACTTCGCGTTCGATGGTATTCCCGGGCTATACAGATCCGCTTCCGTACAGACACGCGATGAAAGTGTCTTCTCCGGTGCCGTCGCAGCAAACCATCAAAACCGGCAGCAATTGCCGAACCATTTCGGACGACATCTGCTGTAGAGGACATCTCATTGTTTTGTGGATTATTTTGGGTGTCGTCACAGTCGGCGTCATTTCGGGGATAATACTCGCCGTTACCATCAATTGAGCCCTTCTTTCATCAAATCTTTTATTCCCATTATTTCCATTCGTTTATCAAATTATCTTTAAACGCGATTTCATAACTAAATTATTATTTAAATAACATTTTTATATAACTTTGTTTATTGTTTATACAATTTTTTCTAAATATAATTATTTAATTAAATGCTAAATATATTTAAATATAATTAAAATTAGTTAAAGTTAGAGCTCAAACCTAATTTTCGACTAATCAGTCTAAAAACAGTTCAATTCTAACTTTTTCCACTGTTTTTTGTTTCAGTAATTTGTTTATTATTTTCGAAACTATTTTAACTTATTGTGACTTATGTGAGAAAAAGAGTAAATTCAAAACAGAATACAGTAATTAAATTAAACTTTTGAAATAAGTGTAGAAAAAACTAAAATGTAATATCAGTGCGAATAAAGTGAATGAGAAAATGTGTAAAATTAGAATACAGTGTCTGTTGTCCAACAGAGCGAACCGAAAATTTTACACAAAATTCGAATATTTTCTATACAGTTGTCTTCAAACAATTGTCTCAATAATTTGTATTCAGACCGTCTGCGTCGAGACATTTGCTCTTGATAAAACTGTATTTAGTAACTGTAGATAGACTTTAAGTAATAAAATAATTCTTTAAAAATAAAAATATCGTAAATATTTGGGTAAATAAACTGTTGACTAAATATATGGTAAATCAGAACATTTGATAAGATTCTTGTGGTTGTACTCAAAATACATTGTAGTGAGAGATGTGTCAAAAATAAAATATGAGATAAATTAGAGATTGTTTTTGCGTCGAAAAGATCATTAAATTATATTATTTCCTCCATTTGTCGGCTAATGTGTCGACAAATTGGCGTCAATTCGAGAAACAATTTAATCGAAACTATGGGTTAATTGAGGAAAAGCGAGAAATCCTTTTTGAGAATGAGCTCGAGAAGGGTCGGCTGCTTCTCGACGACAACCCCTTTCTGCCTGAATTGGATGAGCTTCTGCTCCAGTACGCCCTTCTCGGAGCCCTGGCTCCAGCGCAGCCGAATCGAGAGGACAATCAATGGCACAACCATTTGGTTCGTATCGTATTGGGGATACGTTGAGATCAATTCGAGAGCCTTCGCGGCGTAGCTCTGGGCGTCGGCCGTGTTGTCGACGGCGTTGAGGCACCCGATCAGCACACACAGGGTCTGCAGCAACTGGTTGGTCGGCTCCTCGCTGTGGAGGAAGAGCTTCTCCTGAATGAAGAAGACGTTTTCGAGTAGATTCGACACCTCTTCGAACTGAACCGCTCGGAGCAAACGCTGCGATTCCTTCAATTCGGGGTAAAAGAGAAATTCGGAGAACTCGGCAGTCGTTCGCAGCTCTCGAATGCTCAGACAGTAGGCCAGAAGGTGTTGGAACGCAACCGACCGCTCAGTGATCACTTCGGCCGTGAAATTGCCGACTAATGTCTTCTTCGGAAACGGAAAATCCGTGAGAAGTCGCGGAAAGCGTTTTCGCAGCGATTGATACAAACGGAGAAAATCGGAATATCTTCGGTCGATAACGCCGGGCCGGGTCTCGAGGCCCGGACACCGCTTAACCAAAATGGTATAACAAACGTATTTCTTGCGATTGGATCCGATGGCCGACCGGTTGACGGTCTTCGCGGAGATTATCTCGAAAGCGACTCTATATTGCGAGCGCTTCGGCGTCGGACTGCCGATCGTGTCGTCGCTCCAGAAGTGGACACTTTTGGCGGTCGGCCGCGAGTCCTGGCCCTGAGATTCGGTTTCGGGCGACTTGTAGTCATCAGCCGATTGGTCGCATTCGTTGTTATCGTTTCGATTGAAGTGATGGTCGGTTTGATTGGCGTTGAGGTGAAGACTGAGCTCTACGCTCGACTCGAACGTCGCCGACGCCGACAGCTCATCCGTTCGGTCGCCGTCTTCGTCCAACAGACGCAACGAATTGAAGAGATTGTCTTCGATTGATGGCATTTGAGAGGAAATGGCAGAAATGGCAGAAATGGCAGAAATGGCACTCATTCTTGATATCACATTATATTTACGTCGACTTTCCCCACATTCTCGTCGATAGGAATTCGGTTTGAAATGACACTTCAGTTCATATTTACGGTAATTATAGCGGATTTCGATTGATTTGATCGCAATTCACGGCTTAAGTCGAAATCGCATTTCCAAACAAACATCAAAAGCACAACATTTTCGCGTTATATCAGCTGTTAATCAATACGAGTCTACAGTCTCTTCAGTCTCTCTATTGAACCTCTATTTACATGTATTTGAGTCGAACCGCAAACCCATTCACACATTCAGTTGAGAGCCAGTCGTTTGATAAACAATGCGATTGACACTAGTTTTCAAGTGTTAGCAACAAATTCCGATTTGTTTTCATAAGCATTCGAACGATTATTTTGTCAACAATTCCAGTAAATTATTCAAGTGTTTGAATATACATAACATTCAATATTAACTGAAAATATTGTTTTGTCAATATTAGCATAAGTGATACATAGAAACATAAAATTCATCTAGGATTAAATATACAGTATGATTCACTCGGTTGAGAAATTAATGCAGCAATTAGATCAATTGAGCATGTATCTAGCAGAATTGTATGGTTACTTTTAGAACAAACGGCAATTGTAATTATTTGGGAGAAGTAATTGCGAATCGAGACGTTACGGGAAAGACATTTTCGCCTTAATCTCCGCTTTAATAAAGTTTTTAAAATCAAAATTAGGACATATTATACAAACAGTTAGAATGCCTTTAAATGGGATGAAAGCTAACACTAATTGTATAACTCGTTATTATCTAAGCAAAAGAGGTTTTGCTTTGATTATCGCTTTTCTATTTAATTTTTGCCAAGTTTTCTATTCTAATCATTATGTTTTGGAAATGATTTTAATTCAGATTATCCTTAAATATATGTTATTTAGATTCCGCATAATTTAAATATTTAAAACGCCTTGAAATTACACATGCTAATATTTTAAATGATGACTCTACTGATCCAAATATAATCTAATAAAATATAATGTATATATTAATTGTTATTTTTGCATTAAATTTATGCTATAATAATGAGATTTTTATTTAAAAAGTTTTGAATAGTAATAGTTTATTTAAAAAAATAGTTTATAACATTAAATAATAATAAAATAAATAAAAATTAGAATCAAAACATATTTATATAAAAATAATATTTACGCCGACTTATGCCGAAATGGCATTGAAGGCAATACACAGTATTAAAAAGTTTATGACATTTGTTATACGAATAAGTGATAGAAGTCTAACCTCATATCGTATGAGGAATTTCAAACTCGAACTCAATATAGAACAACAACTTCAGTACAAATTCTCTCTCTCTCTCTCTCTCTCTCTCTCTCTCTCTCTCTCTCTCTCTCTCTCTCCCACCAGAATTAATGATAAAACTTTGTGAACTCATCACAACAATAACTAACTGTAATGCTAACTGTTTTAACACAAATGTTCTGCTGGTCTGATGACATCAAATTAATGTTAAAATACTTTTGAATGGTTAAATTTTTGAAACATTGAATTTTGCTAAAGATAAATAGCCAAGGTTTACACTGAAAGTGTCAAGTTTGAATTTAACTTTGTCTAAACAATAAAAAGATCTTATTTAATAAATATACTGTATACAAGAAACAAAATATAATATTATTTGGCAAATATTTTGTAAATGGTATTTGCATTAAATATTTACTCAAATATTTAACAATTATAATTTAAAAATTAATACCTCACTTTCATATAAATGATTAATTTAAATATGATTTTTATCTTAATATAAATTTATATTTATTATATTTTCCATGTTAATTCTTAATTGTAAAAATCATAATATAACACTAAGCTAGTTAAGTCTTCAATATATTTAAAAACATTTCTGGCAAAATTAATAAAATATTTTAAATAAATAATGTGTATTGAACACATTTTATCATGTAATTTTTAGCATTTGTTGAAAAATTTTGCGCGAGTTAATTCTAAATGTAATTAAGAAAATATTTGAAATAAATTTCTAACGGATTATGAATTGTATGTCACAAATGATAAGCGAATAACCGGAAGAATGTGTAAACTCTTGTCTAAAATCTTCTGCTGTTGTGGTAAACGTGAAGTGAAGACTCTGAAGAAGAGGAAGAGGGAGACGACAAAGGTTTCCGCGACAACCAAATACGGCACCAATTGGGTGTCACATATGGATCAGTTTGAAAATCCAGAGGAGATCCACGACTCGACGTTTGCTATCAATAAAACGGTTGAATTAGCGAAAGGCGAGTCGCGGGGCAAGTCGTATAACAAGATCTTACAGACCATTGACTACGAGATGATGAGCACCAAAACCCTCGGCTGCGGCTCATTCAGTGCCGTCTATAAAGTCAAACACCTGAAGACGGGTGAGATTCGGGCCGCGAAGATAATGCCGCTGAAGAAGGAGACGGACATAAATCGCGGCCGTTTTGATGTGTTTAAGGCCGAAGTGTTTGCGATTATGAAGAGTTCGCACAAAAATATCATCAAACTATTTGACCACATAGTGGTCAACGATCTGATTAGTATCATGGTACTCGAGTTGGCCACCGATGGAGATCTGAGACATTTTATCCGAAATAAGTGGGAATCGAATAGAAGGGTTCGGGCGTTCGATGAGGTCGAGGCGAAGGAGTATTTCGTGCAAATGGCGAATGCGATTGCGTTCGTACACAACAGCAGCTTATCTCACGGCGACCTCAAACCCGACAACATTCTCATCACTCGCATCGACGACAAGCAAGTGCTCAAAGTGACGGACTTCGGGTGCGCTAAGGTGTGCTACAGTGACAAAGGCAATCAGGTGATCCACGGCAAGAGGGCGACCGGCACTGTCGCATATATGGCGCCCGAGAAGCTTCGCGTCTACCTGTGCGTCAACAAAGGCCAGCCGTCGCTCTTCGATCACCCGTCCAACAGCTACAACCACCAACGCGCCGACGTCTGGGCCTTAGGTGTTATTTTATATCAGATCCTCTTCTATGAGCACCCGTTCAGTGGTTACGACATACGACAAGAGCCGAAAACAATTCTCGCTATGATTGGGAAGATGAGAGAAGGCGTCAAAACCCCCAAACCTTTGAGTCCTGATTGCAATCACTTAGTGAAGAGTTTATTGAATTATAACAAAGACAACAGAATTGATATGAAGACAGTTATGAAACACCGATGGGTCGCCGATTCACCCCTTTTGGACCGCGAGGTACGACAGCCACACCAGTAGTCCTATCGATTGATATTTCGATATTTATATATAAATAAGACTTGTATTCCATTTCATTATTTATTTCCAATAAAATTATTTATTTATTAATTTTAAATCAAGACATCTTGATAATCTTAATTACTAGTTTAAAATTATGCCAATTGAGTATGATATGATAATTGTGATATAATATTATTTTTATGTTTTATTGTATTTAAATAATACTAAAATTAAAAGTTAAAAGTTTAGTATTTAGTTTAAGCTAAGTTAATAGAAATAGTTGGCAAGTAACTTATTATTATAATAATACTGTATAATAATTTAGCTAGTATATAAACTTTTTGTATATTAACCTATATTTTAAAATCTTATAAAATTGATAATATTTAAAAATTAACATTTTTAATTAATTGGTAACTTATAAAAATTAATTTCAGACTTTAACTGAAAAGTATAGAATTATTTTAACTAGATATGTGATTTTAGAAATACTATTTATACAACAAGCCACGACATCTTCCAGTTAATTTTGCCCTTATGAAAATATAACCAATTTTGAATTTCTTCTGTATCAAATTTTTTAAAAATAATTGAAACTGTTTTAAAAATAAGCATTCTCGTTTTATAAAGCAATTCCGGTATAGTTTATAGTCGACTAAAAAGCAATCGGCGATCGAACCACTGTTTTGCGTGATTTCTCGTTTCGTTTGGATTTTTGTTTCAATTATTTTATGCTCTCATAGGAAGTGAATTCAATTTCAATCATATTTATAGATAAACAAGTTGTATTATAGACACGTTTTTTTACAATTCCAGTTAACCATGAATGAATTTATACTTCAAGTCCATATTTATCAAATATTCATCAAACCCAGGCACTTTCCAATTTCTCGGCAAGGGCTTAAGATTTTGAGCAAGGTTAAAACATTTATTCAAGCAGTTATTAAAACCTCCAATATTAAGTATTTTATGTGGGTTTTGAACAAAAATTTATCATGTAGAATGCTACGCATATGGACCCTACAAATGTATTCACCTTGCTCAAAAATCTTAAGCCGCTTGAGTGAAATTTTATTTTAATTTAAAATGGATTTTATCACGATATTTTTTTATGTATTTCGTAATTTTTTTATTCTGCTGCAGTTAAATATACTGTACATTGTTATGTCATTTAATTTGCAGCATCTTATTATGCATTGCATTCACACGTACAGGTATTTGTAATAAAATATAGAATTTGTTTTTACCTCAAATAAAATTTAAAACTTGTACAATTAATCTCTGTATATATTGTAGCTAGATACTTTAAAAGTAAACAATAGACATTGCAATCATTATATAAACAATCATAAAATATTGATTTTTAATGCATTTGATTTTGTTTGGTACATGTTTATATTTATAACTTGCTAAATAATTGTTATTATAAATCTATTATATAAAGTATTTAAAAACAAGTATATCTAATCACTGTGATTATACTTGCTAATTCAACTACGTCTAGAATATAAACAGACAATCATGCTATTTACAATTTTACCCATGCAAATTGTATAAACTCATGACTTAATTCAAATAGCAGATTGCTCAATTGAATTCGAAGGCTTCGACGATTTGCAAATGCAATGTTTGTTATTTATTTTAGCAAGATAGTCTATCGTAAGCATTATCATAGCAGCGGTAGAGCCAATCGCATAACGACACACACGCTATCCCTACGTGTGTTTAGTGACATAGGCTCGACATAGGCTCGACATAGGCTCGACATAGACTCGACTCCCATTTTATATACCGGAGACACTCGTTACCTAAACCGCACTTCTTTTGCAATTGATATCAAATATATTACACAATATTTTAAAATTAATTTTTACAACAACTTTAAAAATAGGTATATATTTTTATAAATTAAATTGATTAATTTTAGCAGCAATCCTAACAAATAGTTGAATATTTAAATCTAAATGTGTGCGACTGTATCGCAACGTATGTATTGTTTGCAGTGAGAGATATCGACTCTGTTTTCAATTCAGTTGTCATTTAAATTGAGCCGAAAACCCAATAAATGATTAAAACGTTTCGAAACTATTTCTTTGATACGAAACGCAATTAAACGGCAATTGTTTTCTACAAATTGTGATCAAAACTAATCCTAATTACTGTAAATAAATTGTATTTGAATTTGAGACTCGAATTCGCAGCGAAAAAGGTAAGCGAATTGATTGCAAACACAGCTGACCTTCGGCTGGGATTACGCAACCGATTAATGCGATTATATCTCGACTTTATTTCTAATAATTAATTGCTTTTCTAATTAAAAGTAATTATATTTCTCTCAATCGAGTAATTAGTTCGCAAATCGATTCGGCATTGACTGCGAAAACCGCTTTTCATTTCATTTCTAACGAATTGTGTTTTGTGTTTGTGTTGCAGTAGAAGTCGTCCGAAAAGCGATCAAAAAATGGTTACTGAAGTCGATATCGTAGTGAAGGCCCCGAATCAGAAACTGGACGACCAGACCGTCCAATGCAACCTCGAGTGGACGGTCCGCGAACTCAAGGCTCACCTCTCGGTCGCCTATCCCTCCAAACCCGTGAGTTGTCCACTAATACACGATTTGTTAGTCTTTTAATTTCGACATCACTTTCGCTCCGTTTCACTCGTTTTACACTTTTTTCTCAAATTAATTGGTTTTTGATTTGAAAATCAGAAAAAATTTATAACCGTTTGAATGAAATCTGATTTTATTTCCCATTTGCGACGCAATTGCCGTCAAAATTGATTTTTGTACAAATATACTGTATATTTTGCAAGCTACTGTAGCGGCTATTTTTAGCTTTAGTTTATTTTTCCGGGTTAAATATTAACATATTAAAGAATAAACTAACATTACATTTTTATAAGAATTCAAAATATTTTTTACGTTATATCAAATTTGATAAAAATATGCGTTTTGTATACAGAATAACTACGATATTACGTAAATCGAGTGATTAAAATGTTTATTTTTGCCATTAAAAGCGAATACTAAAAATGATTGTTTTGACAAAACTGTCTGTTTATTATTTTTTTAGTTTTTAAATTCATTTCATTTTAATTGAATCGACAAAACATTTGCAAATTTCAGTCGAAATATGTTTTATTAAACCTGTAGTTCCTTTTGCTCACATACTGTACAAATGTTTATATACACTATATATTATTTATAATTTAAATTTGGCAAGTTTGTATTAAAAAAGCTAATAAATTTAAAGCTGTTCATTTTTGCAAATGTTCGGAACTAGAAACTAGCAAGTTTAATCCAATTCATTATATAATAGCTCTCTAACAGCAGAGTCGAGTTGGAAGTGACATTAAAAATGAATTAATAAAGTATTTAATAATTAATTAGATTTGAGTTCATACAGAATATTCGCATTGTCTGTATTGTGACAATAATAGGTAAAGAATCGAATTGAAGGATAAATTAGTTTATATTGAAAACGAAAACATTGAATATAATGGACATTTCGATTGAATAAATAATTAAATACTGAACGCAAAGTGAAGTATAGATGAGTTGAGCGATAAGAGCATTGAATACATTCTGACGTAAAGCGAGACATCGGTTGCAATAGTTTCGAAGCAATACTTAATACCTATTGTCTTATCTCTTATCGGCGAACAGCGTATCGAAGACCAGCGCCTTATCTATTCCGGACACCTACTGAAGAACGATCAAAGTCTGCGCCAAGTGTTGCAGCCAATCGACGACAACCGCACGTTTACCATTCACATGGTGTGCGCCCAGTCATCACTCGAGTCACCCAAACGCACCAACACTAGCAGTTCGAGCGCTATGGCCGCCAACAACGCGACTAATAACGCGAATAACGGGAACAACACGTCGTCTCAGCCCACAAATGACGAGAGCAGCCGAACCAATGCGAACCCACCGACCGCTGCTTTCGGATTCCAGTATCCAATGGGCGCTCAGTTTGGGCCCAATATTATGAATATGGGTTTTGCGAACCCGTCGGCGATTGTACCGCCGGAGCAGATGTGGCAACAAATGGCAGTTTTACAACAGGCGTACAACCAGTATATGACTCAGTATTTGAGTCAAAACCCGTATATAAACCAAAATGTATTCAATAATAACGGACCGATTCCAACAACTGTTCCACCGATGGCCCCAATGGCCGCACAACAGCCCAACGTTGTCGAGCCCGAAGCTGCCATTCCTGCCGCCAATGGCGCGCAAGTAGTGCCACCGCCGGCGCCTGCAGTGCAGCGAATGAACGCAGGGCCGGGCGGGCAGGCGGTGATCGACGACGAGGACGAGCCTCGCAATCGCGATTGGCTCGACATGTTCTACTGGATGAGTCGGGCGGTCGTCCTCTTCTCTATCATATACTTCTACTCGTCGTTCACGCGATTCCTTTTAGTCGTCTTTCTGTCGGTTCTCTTGTATTTGTATCAAAAGAATTGGTTTAATAGAAGACAACAAAACAATAATCAATACAACCCTTTGGCGCCGAATGCCGTCAATCACAACAACAACAATAACGACATTGCAGTCAATCGCGAAGAAGCGGACGCACAGAACGGAGCGGTCGACGCGAATGCCGACGACACCGACGCGATGGAGAGACGTCGAGCGCCGGCGCCGACCAACTCAGTGATAGTCGAACAGCGAGTGACGGACGAGAGGTTTACGGGTTTGCGGTTTTTCTGGGTTATCGTGTCGTCTCTCTTCACATCCCTCATACCCGACAATCCGGCCGTTCCTCTCAATCTGAACTGACGACTCGACCGACATTTCTATTCATTATCTTTTGTTCCTTTTATTTATTCACTCAAACACTATAGACCTATAGACTAACGAAATAATTGTTAAGACTTTAGACTTCTGTTATATATTATTAAATAATTTAATTCTAGTTTTGTTTAAATGTAAACTAAAGGCTATTATTGATAATTTTGCCCAAATATTGTTTTTTCTGACAAACAATTTCTATATTTTTTTGTCACTTAAGTCACGAAATTGAATGTAAATTTAAAGCCAAAAATAATTTAAATGTATTTATCTGATTAACGGTAAATAGTTTTGTAAATAGCTTTACGAAAAGTATATTTAATTTGATTAATAATTTTGAATTTTTAATAGTATTGTCTATTTATTTATTCAATGAAACATTTTTACAATTAAACGTACGAATCGTATGTTGCGATTGAATTCTTGTTATATCGGTTCGAATGTGAATCCACTTATTCTACTGTAATTGGAAATAAATTATTTTTTGAAAATATCATTGTTTTATCATTTATAAAATTATAATGCGTGTTTTTATAGTAACCAGAATCTGAATTATATCTGCATGCAATTTTATTGCTGATTAACTCTATACCGGTGTTAACGGTAATTAAAATTAAATAATTAGACTAGTTAGATAAAGTTACATCTATAACTAATGAAAAATGCAGTACATATAGTCATATACCGCACTATATTTAAAACATTTTAATTAATTATCTAAACATTGACCTATCAATACTTTGTATCTTATATGCTACTTTTATACTAATTTCTTAAATATCAATTTAGTAATTATGTGCAATTTACTATTAAGTAAAAAGAGAATTCATAACATCTGAAATAGTATTGATTTTAAAAATATCATTTTTATTACCGGTATTTGTTTATTTAAATCAAATATACTGTACATTAGTCAAGTCATCTGAATAGCAACAAAAGCAGAAAATATATACTGGTATATTTAAGTTATTTTTTATATAATTTACTGTAGCTCTAGTCACTAGAGTCTAGTGCAGAGAAAATTTATCAAACTTTAAATCAATAAATTGTTTATTATATTGAAAATGAATTACTGAATGGAATAAAATTCGTATTTATATATAAATATCGAGATATAAATCGATGTGACTATGAGTGTGACTGTCGTTACTCGCGGTCCAAATCGGGCGAATCGCTGATCCAATGGTCGTTCATAACTGCTTTCATTTCAATTCTATTTCCTTTTTTATATTTCAACAAATTCTTTAGTAAATCCTCGCAATTATGGCTCAAAACTCTGGGCGTTTTAAAGCCATTCCTCATATCTTGAAGCATATCCGGAATCGTCTCGACCTCTCGGCGGTGATCATAACTGCGGGTAAACGGGTGTTCGTAGAACAGCATCTGATATAAGATAACACCTAAAGCCCAGACATCGGCTCGCAGTTGATTGTAGCGATTACACGGTTTAGTGAAGAGCTCGGGTTTGCCTTTATTAACGCACAGGTAGACGCGGAGCTTCTCGGGCGCCATATAGGCGACAGTGCCGGTCGCCCTTTTCCCGGAGACCATCCCATTTCCCGACTCGTCATTACACACCTTAGCGCATCCAAAGTCCGTCACTTTGAGGACTTCCCTGTCGGCGACGCGAGTGATGAGGACATTGTCGGGTTTGATGTCGCCGTGAGTTAAGCCCCTCTTGTGTACGAACGCAATCGCATTCGCCATTTGCACGAAATACTCCTTCGCCTTGACCTCATCCAACGCGCGGACCTTTCTATTCGATTCCCACTTCTTTTTGATCCGTTGTCTCAGATCTCCATCGGTGGCCAACTCGAGGATCGAGACACTGATCAGATCGTTGACGACTATGTGATCGAATAGTCTGATAATATTTTTGTGATTATTATTCATTAGCGCTGACACTTCGGTCTTAAACATATTGAAACGATTTCGGTTAGCATCAGACGACTTCTTCAGCTGCATTATCTTCGCGGCCCGAATCTCACTGGAGGGCAAATGTTTGATTTTATAAACGGAACCGAATGATCCGGTGCCGAGAGGTTTGCTACCAATCAGTTCGTGTTCAATGGCCAGAAGGATTCGGTTATACGACTTCTCCCGCGGCTCTCCTTTCTCTAATTCGACCGTTTTATCGGTCGATACCGTCATGTCATGGATCTGCTCGGGAGTGGGCACCTGATCGATGTGAGAAACCCAATCGGTGTCATATTTGGTCGAATTGGACTGCGTTGTCGTCCCTTTCCTCGTCTTCTTCGTACGCTTCTTCACTTCACGTTTACCACAACAGCCGAAGATTATAGACAGGAGTTTACACATTCTTCCGGTTATTAGCTTATCATTCCTGGCATACAATTTCGAGAATACGTTAAAAATTTATTTCATATATACTGTACAGTATATTCATAATTGCTTTGATTGTTGTAATGCACGCGAACTTATTTTAAAATGCTAATGCTAATTAAGCAAGACTAGAAGCTAGAGTAGCTAGATACAATTTAGCGAGAGAGGTGTAATCAAAGCATTTGTTAAACTTTAAATTCGACATTAATTAGTATTAAATTATTTAATTTCAGCATTATTAAAATGTTATAAAATTATATAAATTTATTATTAATCTTTTTGCTCAAATAATTTACGAATTTATTTCGCCACTTAGACCAAGGAATTGAATAATAATTAAATATTTATTGAATGGCCATAAAGTAATGCTTTGTCGGCGATATTAATAACTTTTAAATTAATTTATTAAATTACTTAAATCTAATTGAAAGTAAAATACAACCATGATTTTATCACTATTCTATAAACAGATTTAAAAAGTTAACTTGTTGATATATACTGGTAAAAAAAGAAAATAAATGTTTTGATAATAAATGGTCATAAAAATCAATTTCTTGTGTATTTACAGATATTAAAATTTTTGTAAAGTGATGTACAAAAGTACTGCTCACAATAAAACTTAGCTCGCGCAAATTTAAAAATCTAATTTGAAAATTCTAATAAAAAGTATATTTTAGAAAAATCCGTTTCGACAGTAAATCACAAAAAAGCAAAATCTCTATAAAAGACATAAAAACATTGAATTTATTGTAATATCGAATCGCAAACGACAGCAAAAAAGTCAAATCTAATCACTCGAATCGTAGGGCAAATCGTATTATCGGCGCAAAAAATGTTAGACCGAATCGGCGACTCCGAAGTGCCGACGTTTGCGGCGCTCGGCTTCGGCGACAAATGCGTGCAGTCGTGGCCGTATCACCCGTGTATGCGTCTGCTCGAGACGCACATGGAGTTGGACTTCCGCACCTACAAGCGCGAGATGCTTGAGCTGCGGCAGCCGAACAGCGAGGACGTGCGCCGGCAGTGGTGGCGCCGGCGCTTCTATCTGTTCGCGCGCCGCGAACTGACCCGAATGGGAAGGGCGCCGCTCGCGCGCCTGCCGGCCGAGGAGGCGTTCTTCCGCGCGCACCCGGACCTACGCGCCAAGTGGGAAGTCCAGCGCGCGAGCGATGTCCTGCGCGAGTCGATGAATGACCGGTTCGGGCGGAAGCGCGTCGACGCCAACCACGAGCTGAAGACAAAGTGGATGCGCGACCGCAAACACGAGTATCTGATGCGACGGCTCGGCCTCCGAACGGCCGGCGAAGCGAATCGATTCGAAATGCGGTTGAAGTGCTTTCACTACTACTCCGATGCGCTCCTCGGCTGCTGGCACTGGCCCTGTTGGCGCATTCGGCTCAGCCGACCCTACTTTCTCGTCTACCCGTTCCTCGCCTGGTGTCGCTTCCAATGGATTGGTTTCCGAAATCCCGATATTTTCCACTTTTATTCCAAAAATGATCGAAAAGAGGACTAATTTTTGGGATTTTTGATTGATTTGAAAAAATAGTTTCGATTTAATAAACAGTTGTTTTAGTTTTGTAATCAAACTTTTATTTAGTTATTATTTAACTTATTATAATTGTATAATTTTTGTGTATAATATGATCTTGCAATTAAACTAATAGAAATGAATTGTTCCAAGTGCATTTAACCTTGAAACAAACGTAAAACTTTGACGCCTCTAATGAGCAAATTAATTTACAAAACATACTGTATGATGATAATTTTTGTATTTTTGAGTTTAGCAAATGTTCTTTATCACTTTTGCACAAACCCTCGGGTGTCAGGGTGGTCGATTATCAACATGGTACTTTACAAGCTATGCGACACATAATTTAACTAAAGTAAATAATAACAGTAACTTGCATAATTAAAAAAAACTTTATTTTTTCTTATCAAATATTCACACAAGACTTACCACTAGTTAAAATGTTCTAGTTTGCGTAAATTAGCTTAATACTTGTTTGTTAAAAGTAATATTAATTCTACAGTATAATATGGCTTTAAACAAAATTGATTAAAGTACGCTCAAAAAATGTACCGTAAGATTCATGAAATTTATTTTTTGATGTAAAATTTCAACTTTTTATGAAACTGTTCATTCCATCACTATTCACAACGATCGAATTTTTATATTTAACATTGCAAGCAAGTGTAATCAAAAAATATATCAAACTATTTAAAGTTTTGTTTAAATCACTCAAAACAAAAGATAACATATTTTTAAAATTAAATAATCAACAAAAACTTCTTTAAAACTTTAGAATATGACCTAAATGAGAGGTAATGTCAACATTATATGGAACTTAAAACTTCATTAACTCGAGAGATGAAAGGTTTTCACTTACATGTATTGGAGGTTTGAATTTATTAATTTGAAACATTTATATTTTAAATCTATAATAAAAGTAACACTTTAAATGTTTATTTTAATTTTATATATTTAATAACTAAATATAAAAGATTTAAATTAAAAACGCTTAAAATTTTTAATTTAGAAAAATTCTAAGTTTGAATTAAAGTTTGCAATAGTAACAATTTACAAAAATAAATAAATCTACCTAAGACTTATTATATGGCTTTATTAATTAGTTTATTTAAAAAAAAGTCAGAAATTATTTCATTTTAAATAATTTACTTGATTATCAAAATTATAATAATATTGATATCCATCTAATGTATACTTATATTTATATTTTAAGAATATTTTAGCAAACAATCAAAATAAGGAATTTATTATTAAGAACTTATTTTATTGGAAATAAATAATGAAATGGAATAAAAGTCTTAGTATTATATAAATATCGAAATATCAATCGATAGGACTATTGTGTGGCTGTCGTACTTCGCGGTCCAAATCGGGTGAATCGGCGACCCATTTGTGTTTCATAACTGTCTTCATATCAATTCTGTTCTCTTTCTTATAATCCAATAAACTCTTCACTAAATGATCGCAATCGGGACTCAAAGGTCTGGGCGTTTTGACGCCATTCCTCATGTCCTGCATCATACGCGGAATCGTCTCGACCTCTCGGCGGTGATCATAACTGCGGGTAAACGGGTGTTCGTAGAACAGCATCTGATATAATATAACACCGATAGCCCAAACATCAGCCCTAAGATGATTATAGCGAGTGGACGGGTTGGTGAAGAGGCGCTTCTGTTCTTTGTTGACGCACAAGTAGACGCGAAGCTTCTCGGGCGCCATATATGCGACAGTGCCGGTCGCCCTCTTGCCGTAGACCAGTCCTTCCCCCTTCGGATTATAGGACACCTTAGCGCACCCGAAGTCCGTCACTTTGAGGATTTGCTTGTCGTTGACGCGAGTGATGAGGATATTGTCGGGTTTGAGGTCTCCGTGACTGAAGCACTTCTGGTGTACGAACGCAATCGCATTCGCCATTTGCACGAAATACTCCTTCGCCTCGACCTCATCGAACGCCCGAACCCTTCTATTCGATTCCCACTTCTTTCTGATTAGGTGTCTCAGATCTCCATCGGTGGCAAACTCGAGTACCATGATACTAATCAGATCGTTGACGACTATGTGATCGAATAGTTTGATGATATTTCTGTGCGGGTTCTTCATAATCACAAACACTTCGGCCTTAAACATATCAAAACGGCCGCGATTTATGTCAACCTCGCCCTTCAGTATCATTATCTTCGCGGCCCGAATGTCGCCGCTCTTGATGTGTTTGGCCTTATAGACGGCGCCGAATGAGCCGATGCCAAGGGCTTTGTCGTTGACCAGTTCGTATCCAATGGTCTTCAGGATCTTGTTATACGACTTCTCGCGCGCCTCTCCTTTCGCTAATTCAATCGTCTTATTGATGGCAAACGTCGAGTCGTGGATCTCCTCTGGATTTAGAAACTGATCCATATGTGACACCCAATTGGTGCCGTATTTGGTTGTCGCGGAAACCTTTGTCGTCTCCCTCTTCCTCTTCTTCAGAGTCTTCACTTCACGTTTACCACAACAACAGAAGATTATAGACAAGAGTTTGCACATTCTTCTGGTTATTCGCTTATCATTTGTTGCATACAATTGATAATTAATTCCGAGAATACGTTAGAAATTTATTTCAATTATTTTCTTAATTGTTTTGAATCCCTTAATTCACGCGAAATTAAAACAAAATTCTC
This sequence comes from Metabelba pulverosa, assembly GCA_034697605.1. Taxonomy (NCBI): domain Eukaryota; kingdom Metazoa; phylum Arthropoda; class Arachnida; order Sarcoptiformes; family Damaeidae; genus Metabelba; species Metabelba pulverosa. The sequence goes on from JAQIXC010000001.1 coordinate 159,420, forward strand.
AAAGTTTCAGTATATTAGGCTAATTATGCATTGATTAACAAACAATAAATTAATATCACAAAATATATTGATCATGTCTTGATTAACATAATTAAATACCACAATTGGATTTTAAATGCATTTCAAGACACTAACTCAGAAGTTTAGCTTTACCTCGCTCAAATAAATATTTGATGCTGTATTTTTTAAAGTGTACAGTACAGTTTTTGGTTGAATTAGGCAATTATGTGATGAAGTGAGTAAACGCCGTCCGACGGCGTCCTAACCTCTTAATGTCAAATGAGATAAAATCCAATTTCAACGCAATGTTAAGTGATATTCAGTGATAAGTGAATTGTTGCGAATCAATGCCCTTTCGATCGATTAAATTATGTCAATCACTCCTAAACTAATTCAATGAATGCTATCTTTTTGCCAAAATAATGGCTAAACTAATCTCAAGTAAAATACAAATAATTTAATAAATAAAAACAAACAAAAACTTATAAAATTATGACACAATAATTATTTCAAGATTCTATATTAAATTTCATATAATTATAAAATTTAATTCTTAGTATAAGAATCAATATTAAGGTTTTAAATGTTTACGAAAAATTTTATATCCGAATTATATTGTTTTTAAACTTAATTTTTGCAAAATATATAAAGGTTTGAATTTTGAGCTCGAAATAGCATATCATATTTGTATGAAAGGAATAGAGCATGATAAAATCGGTTTATTTTATTTTAATTTTTAAAACTATAGTTTATTAACAAATTGGCTGAAAGTAATGAATAGTTTAATAGAGGAAATATGATATTTAATAAAATAAATGCTTGCTTCTATGTTCATATATACTTTTAAAGAACAAATTCACATTTTACACTTGGTCATACGTCATACACTGACTGTGATTTCAAAAATAAAACTTGCTAAAACGTTATACAAGCGTAATGAAAGTTAAAAACTAATCAAATTAGTAATCTTTATATTGATATAAATCCAATTAAATATTGATATAAAAACGAAATTCTATACAGTATTACATTATACTATACAGTTATGTATAAAGTTATACTTAAAGTAATTTATAATACTCTGTATATAATAACGAGCAAGTTACAAAGATTTCTGATGCAATGCTAATGTGGCATTTCGAAATAAGAATTAATTGTTATGCATAGAATATATTGCCTTCTGGTGTCAAAAGTACAAGTTTTTATATTGTTAAATTTTTAGTGAAAAAGTTTCCTTAAATTTTTAAATTAATACCGATAGTATTACATTGTAAGTTACATTTTGTAATTAGTAATAACTGTATTCAACTAATTCTACGTTTAATTAGTTAACTAAAATTTAATAGTTAATTAAATAACTTAGTTTAGTTTGTTAATTTGTTAAAGATGAAATATAATAAATGTGTAACAAAGCAAACAAGTTAACTTATAATTCAAATTTTTGATTTAAAATAAAAATTTGGAAACTAAAATTCATGATATGACAAAATCTAACATGTTAATATTTGGAACATCATTAAATGCTCCTGTGTAATATTTTAAAATCAATTACAAAATAACAACTCGACTGAGTATATTGTTTCATTATTAATCATTAATGATAGCTTGATGTTTTTAACAAATGGAATTACTAAAAAATTGTTGGCTATCTAAATATTTAGATCATGATAATGTTTAAATAAATACTGTATAATAATAACTTATTATTAAGCTTATTTATTAATAAGCTTAATATAGCGCTAATATTCTACTATAAAGAGAGTAATAATTATTATCGAGAATTGAATTGATTAGAGAGTCAACGAGTGAACACTTCGGCAGCACTGGAGCCGTTGAGAGCATTGTGTGTCGAGTCGTGGTTCGCAAACATTTCCACTCGTTTTGAGGTTTTGTGGAGTCAGACATCAGACTAAAGAGTATTGTTTAGCTCAGACTTATCGCTCATTTCACACAATATTTCGATTAATTGCAACGATTTAACCGATTTGTCGACTATTTACTGATTTGAGACATTTTGCGCGAATTGAGGACAACTTAGTTCGGAAACAATGGCAGACGAAGACTCGGTAAGTGATTTCGATATTGTCTTTCGATTGTCAGCATTGGAGGCGAGGTTTGGATTAACCGATTGATTGCTTTGTCGCAGATATTCGACCCAAACATGAAGAAGAAGAAGAAGACGAGAAAGCCGTTCGACATGAGTCTACTCGACGGCAACGAAGAGGCGAACGACAACACAAACAAAGAGAATGAGAGCAAAGACGACGCCATCGAAGACGAGTCGCTGCAGGACCTCAACAGTGACTTCTCGGGTCTGAAGAAGAAGAAAAAGAAGAAGACTTTTAATTTCGAGGACTTGGAGAACGCGTTGCCGACCGATAAGGAGAACAGTTTCGCCAAAAACGGCAAAACATTGAGTCCATCGGAAGAGCAGTCGACGGCAGACATGGAAGCGGACAATGCGGGCGAAGACGACCTCGACTTCGATTTTACCAAAAAGAAGAAGAAGAAGAAGAAAGTGAACTTCGATGGCATTGCCGAACAAACCGATGAGACGGACACGACTGGCGCACAGGACGCGGTCGTTATGGAGACGGACGCCGACGGCCAGCCGTCGAATGTGTCGGCCGTTTTCGGCACTGTCTCGACGAACAAGTGGTTGGAATCGGATCGCGACTACACGTACGACGAGTTACTGGAGATTGTGTTCAATATAATCAAAGAGAAGAACCCGGAGATCGACGCGGGAACCAAGAAGAAGCTGGTGATGCGGCCGCCGCAGGTGCTCCGCGTCGGCACAAAGAAGTCGTCGTTCGCCAACTTTCTCGAGATTTGCAAATCGTAGGCATAGGTTGCGGTCGAAGTTGGCATTGATTTATATCTAAAACCAATCCTTTCTCTCCCCGGCCTTAGACTCCATCGACAGCCCAAACACATGCAGGCCTTCCTTCTGACCGAATTGGGGACCAGCGGATCAGTCGACGCCAACAATCAGCTGATAATTAAGGGCCGATTTCAACAAAAACAAATCGAAAGCGTTTTGCGCCGATATATCAGTGAGTATTCGAGGACTTGTAGTAACCGAATGAGTCGTCTAACCAATTGATCCGACAGAGGAGTACGTGGCCTGTCAGACATGCCGTTCCCCGGACACGATCCTGCAGAAGGAGACCCGACTCTTCTTCCTTCAGTGCGAAACGTGTGGTTCCCGTCGGTCCGTCACTAACATCAAGAGTGGATTCCAAGCCGTGACCGGAAAGAGGGCCGCAATTCGGGCCAAAACCGCTTAGAAGTGTTAAATCGATTGTCAGTTAATTATATTGTTTTTATTTATTGAACTCAAAGCGACAATAATATGAATGCTATTAATATTCTATGAGTTTTTTCGATCAATTTGTCATAATTTCGATTTTTACTGACAATTCATTTGTAATATAAGAATAAAAATTAGTTTTCAATACAATTAGGGCTTTAGTCGCGAATTGCGAACCAATTGTATAAATGTTTGTTTGGAATGACTTCACAGCGAAAGTCGGTCTGAGTTTAGGTCCGAACCAAACAAATGGTTGACTAATGGATATGACATTGAATTCGACAATAAATTGAATTTTTTTATTCAAACTTATTTCAAACCATATCTTATTCGCTATCAGTTAAGCCACTCATTTAACCATGCTAATGTCCCGGTCATGGCATGGCTATGTGGCAGACATAATTTGTTGATTGCCACTTTTATCATTGAATTTTCATATTTATTCGAATTAAACATGTTAAAATCTAATTTACTGTTAAATGCTAAATTCAAAAATGTGAGTTTCAAAATCAAGTCCTTATCGCCGGCAAGTTTAGCATGCAATTTTTAGCAGCATGTAGTTGTGTACATAAATTACGTCCAAATATTAATTTTTGCGCAAAGTTTTGGCGCAATATTGACGACACAATCGCTTTTGAAAACAAGAGTTGAACTGAAATTGAGTTGAATTTGAAATCGATTTGAAAGTCGTTTCGCAAGAGTCGTGTCATTCGCTTAGATCTGAGTCGAGACTAAAGCGGATTATCACTCAAACAGTCAAACAGTGGTCACAAACACAACAAATCCGAGCGACGGCTGGAGTCACGCATTGATAAGCGTTTCGGTTAGAATTTGAGGCGTTTATAGTGTTTTCGGTGCACTTGTCGGCAGTGGCGGCAGTCGAGTGACCCGAATATGAATCAATTGACTCGTTTGAAGCGAAAGAAAATTAATGCAATTCTCACACAAACTGATGGTTTGGATGAGAGGAAGAGATCCGAATTGGAGAATATGAAACACGACTTCGTCTGCCATTTGGCGGACAAGCAGTCGGATCTACTGGACCGACAGCGCCGACAGCTGGTGACGAGTGTACGCCAGCAGTACCAGAAACTGCTGATTCGGATGCCGACGAACATCCATAACCTGACTCTCGGGGAGATCGTCGCCAAAGGAGGAAGTGTTGGCCTCAACGACGAGAACCACATTTCGATCCAAATCCCAGTTTCGATGACCCGATCCACTCGACCCGAACTCCCGTTTATGTCTCACAAGAATGCGAACCAACCCTTCAAAGACCCGAACCTTTTGAAGACCACTTTACCGAAGAATATGTCGGCGAAGTCGAGCCAAAAGAGTGGCTTAACTCGAGTGACCAGAAGTGCTCAAAGAGGCCAAACCAGCCGAAGAGCGGTGACCACTGCCGGCAAAGAGGCCGATGAGTCGCCGACTGAAACCGACTCGAAGTCGTCGCCCGAGTTGTCGACCAATTCGAAGAGCGAACTCATATCGAAAGTGTTGTCGAATCGGGAGAAAAAAGAGCCGCGACTTCCGAACCCGAATGAAGAAGTGCTGACCATTTGCTTCTCCGTCGGCGGAACACCTCTTCTCGTCGAACAGAAAAGCGTCGAAAGAATTAAGAAATGAAATCACTTTTTGTACTCAAAATGATTACGAGTTTCGCCAAAATATCGATTTTTATATAAATTTTCTTTTATTTGTATTATTTTAGTCATTAAAACGATTGGAAATATAATGTAATTTAATGTCGACTCGGATTTGATTTTGTAAATACCGATATTCGCCGCATATAACCAAATGGGGCTCTTCTCCAGTTTAGGCGAGGGAACAGGCTATTTGTCGCTTTAATAGTACCATGCATCATTCGGGGCTTACAGTAGTTGGAGAACTCGATATGTTCTGTGTAATCTTAAATATACAATTTGAACGAATAAAGCTTTAATATACAAATTAAAACATTTTTGAAAAGCAGAAAATGTAATTTTAAAAATAAAACTATTCATTCTAATCAATATATCGACAGTCGGTATCATATCTTCTGAACTCGATTTTAGACATACCTCGAGAACTCATTAAGATTCTATTTATTTTCTTTTTTTTTAAATTTAAAACGTTTAAAATTTGCAAACTACAGTATAACCAAGAACAATCTAGGAAATAGTGCATACTTTTCAAATTACTACAATATAAGTTACAGTATACTACGAATTGCAGTGAAAACTTGTGAAATTTTAGCAAGGTGCTACTTAAACAATAGTTAATATCGAAATTGTTCTTTAGCTTAAAGTTGTATGCATTGGACTGAAAGCACAAATATTCGTGTATTTCCTCACTATTTAGTCGACATTCATAACAAGTGTCCAAAGAGTGTGCTTTGGGTCCAAACCCTGCAGTCAATGCAATCGATCGTATCTTTAGTTCTGAAGATTAGTTAAACCGAATTTAACCGGAACTTAATTTAACCGAAACTTAGTCTTTCATAATTTTCATTTCTTTTCAATCGTATTTTGTTTTGTTATTTTAGTAATGTGATATGTAAAAATGTCAATTTGTCTTATTAATTTCAACTAGCCTTGTTTAGGAAAGTACAGAATAGTACAGCACAAAGTGGAAAGAGAAAGCAATGGATTGACAATCGATATAAATTTTATTTATGCTCAATGTTAACCGGTTCATAATTAATTGAGCAGGGTAGGTCCATGCACTGGTAGCACTGGTAGCGCTGGTCTGCTGAGTCAGTGCTGACAACTCAAGTGCCGATTCAATTGAATTGAACCGAAGAAGTGATGTCGGACTGACTGTAAGCCCTATTCGGTTAACATAGCATAGCATATGTCACTCGCATTATCCGTAGTGTTCGGACATTAGAGCCTTACGTCAGACAAGAGCTCCGAATCGTTCTTCTCATCCATAGTTGTGAAGATTGTCGATAAAACGGATTAAAACCGCTGACACTCTTCGCCATAAGTCGCCAACACTTCCTAAACTCCAAGAGCGAGGACTTGTAGTTCACGTATTCACTAAGCGCTGCCATCCCTTCAATGCAAATCTTATCTCACATTCCCCTACCTTTTGCTCGAAAAGCTTAAACATTTAAATTGGATTTTTATTAATGAAATAATTATGCATGTTTAAATTAAGTTAATTTGTTAGGCTTATTTAATTAGATTTTTATGCTTTGTGTTTAATTTAAAACAATTTTGTTCCGAATTTAATTTTTAAATTTATATTTTATATAATGTAGTAAATGTTGGAAAAATTATATTTTTTTAATGAATGACTTTAAACATGATAAAGATGAAATTTTTGTTGATTAAAAAATTAATTTACATAAAACTATTAACTTGATTAGATATATCAGGAGAATTAAAAATTTCTTCTTTTTTTATAAACTTTTTTCAATTTATCACTTTGTTATGAAGTTATTTGAATTAATTAATTAATTAAAATAATTTATTAAAAACAATTAATTAATGAAATAATGTCTAGTCTTAGAAACTTAAAATTTATTCGTTCTAAAATTTAAATATTGAAAAATAAATTTATTCTTAAAAATTTGAGATGAAATCAAAGTTTTGGGAAAACATTACAATGCTTCAATTGAATGATATAATTGATTAATAATAATTATTAGAAAATTCTTTTGATGAGATTATGGAAATGAATAGTTTATATTCATTTGATATGTAAATTCCAACCAGGACAATTTAAAGCAAAAAGGAGTAGTTATGGCGAAAGTATTTTTAGTTTTTTATTCAGACTAATCAACTGAATGTTCGTAACTTTGATACATAAAAATTCCGCCTCTTTTCTCATGGGATTCAATGATTAGTTTAGCTGTAGTTCGAGACATATTCTTTTGCAATGATTAATCTTATGGAATATATGAAACATTTACAATCCAGCTGTTGCTAAAACACTGCTAGGAATTGGGGAATTGCTATTCCAGGCTCTGCGAGTAGGCTCTGCGAGTAGGCACTGCTCGTTGGCACTGCTCGTAGGCACACACGACCAACACAACGAACAGTTTGACTCTAACACACACTCACTCTCTCTTCTCTCTCCCACTCCCTCTCCCGCTCTCTCCTCCACTCTCTCCTCCACTCTCTCACTCATTCAACAAGAGATGAAACCATCTGAAGAATGACGCAAATTATGCCTATTGTCCCAATTAGCCCATTAATAATTATTATACACTGCTACAAATTCTACCAATTCTACAATTTCGAAACTCAGCCTTTTCTCTCTCACTATCTCTAAATACACTTTACTTTTTATTAATGATTTTTATTCATTATTTTTTACTACACTTTTCATGAATATAAATGCAGTAAATGCCAGCAATTTTTGAATTGCGTTTCACTGCGTTTTTCTCTCAGTTTTTATTCTTTTTCCGAATAAATTTAATCCAATATAAGAGACGATATAATATATACAGTCATATCAATCATTCATTTCATATAACCTGTGCTTTAAATTATTTAAATTTGTTTTTACAATAAAGTTCACGAAAACAAAATTTTAATTTTATAGATTATATCAATAGGTTATGGAAGCAAATAAATTTTGTTTGGTAAATGTAGATGGTTCAATTTAGTTTTAAAATTATATCTTTGCTCATTTTTTGTTCGTATTCAACATACAAAACTGTTCATTTGGTTAGAAAAAGAAGCAATCTAAACCCGTATTTATTCTTGCATTTAAGAATCGTTTGCATTCGTCGAAGTTTTCTTATTTTGAAACTTTGTTTTATATAAATTTTATTCGAAATGTGTAGTCATTTGTGTAGATTCTTCCGCAAATCCAAAGTCATGTTTTGAATATTTATGATTTTGACGTATTTTTAACTCACAATTATTATAACCGATATATACTGTATATCTTATATATTATATTTATTATAAAAGTTACAGTGTAAAATATATGTTTCGAAAAAATGTATATAAAATGTATTTGTGCGATATGAGTGAGTGTGGAGCGCCCGAAGCACAGGCAGAAAGCACAGGGATGGCAGAAATGGCATTAGAGTGGCTGCAGCAGAGAGTGGTAGCGATGGCAATGAGGCAGTGATAGCAATGATTGATCTCTCAATTGTCGTTATTTACCTTCATTAGCAATATCTCTATATCGCTCTGCCTGTGCTCTCTCCTCATCTCCCCCTCCCTCTGCTCCACTCTCTTGTGGTGCCTCTCGAGCTACTCTCCCATTCCGTTGGTTCGGTTGCTCTCATGTGAGAGATAGAGTAAATTTGTTTGAGAGACGCAAGACTTGCAGCGCTGGATGTGAGTCGAGTTGAGTGAGCGCTGAGTTGCGCCACAATTGCGAACCTTTGGCCTAAACTGAAATGCAGGCGAAGTCGAGACGAATGCTTTGGTCAGCGTTTTGTTGGATTCGTGATCCGCACTAATCATCAGACCTTTACTTCTTCTGTTTGTTGTCATGAGTTTGTAATAGAGACGTGAGTCGAATGATCAGTACCTCATTTGGCCGACCAGTCCAACAGATCAGTCCATTGTTGGGCGAAATGTATTCAATGCGCACAACAAGTAAGCGCTGACTGACTGACCGGCAATTCTCCGATAATCGAATAATTCTCTATCGGATCTCAAATTGAAATTATGTTATAGACATAGACATCGAGATCGAGATCGGCGTATAGTCGACGCACAGCCGACGCACAGTCGACGTACAGTCGAGAGCGGCGTTCGCATCGAAATCCAAGTACTGATCAACTGATCAGGATTTGAGAGAATCGGCGGAAAAATAAAACAAAACGCAAAACTCGGCTCAAAGTTATTGATATCCTAACAAAGTTTGAACGTTTGCGCCGAACAAACAGTCAATAATTAATTATATCAATAGAATTGAGAATTTATTTCTTCGATTCGTTTTTACTTTTATTTCAATTTCGGTTCTCATTTCGGCTCAAAAACAAATGTATACTCAACTAAATTGGCTCTAATTTTAGACTGAATTATTTTTTGTTTTTGATGATTAGTAGTTTTTTGTTTGACAAAAGAGCATGCCAATTAAAGATACGATTGTGTTTGCAAATTCTGGCCAACAGTTTGCTATCAGAGCGGAACAAAAACTTAATTTTTGTGATTACAAACGGATTGTCTCACTCTTGTGCTAATGAGTGAGTAGTCGAGTCGTCATTAATCGCGAAACCACTCAAAACATCATTCATTATCTCAACATAAATATGTAGAGACTGTGTGTCAGTTGCAGTCAATACCGACGGGACTGTTAATGGCAGCTAAAGGACAGATGCGCTGTCATTATCAAAAATTAAAATCGAATGGGCGTTCGGGGCGAGCATGAGCTCCGGTGCCTGCACTAGACAACCAGAGCGGTCCGATTGGGCAGCTGTGGCGCTACACAACAACACTCTGTCGTCAGTCGAAAGCTGTGACGCCTGGAGACTGACTGAACTCGAAAACTCATCATAAACTCTATGAAAGTTTTGTTTCCAATTTTGTCCATCATAAATAAACTCAAACATTGCAGAATTTACATAAATTGCACATGAGATTACTTAGCATTCCGCAACAATGTTCTGGGCAGAACAAAAACCAGCATGCACATTATTCATGATTAACAACGTCTTGAAAACAACAGCATAAAAACATATAAAAAAAGATAATTAATTGTAATTTTTTTAATTAAAAGTTTTTAAATTCATGTAAAGTCAAAACAACACAAAAAATCGGATTAATCGTGAAATTAGGATGTTCAAATCTCTGGTGCTTGGTGAATGTGTGCGGTGGTGGTAAAATAAAGGCGAGAATATATTTGTCTAATCTAAAATCAATTGAACTTTTATGCTAGTTGCATTTTTTGTTGATTTAAATCCAAACCAAACACAAAACTAATTGTTTGCATTGGAATCTCCTATTATGTGGAGAATATCTATAGCCGTAATCACTTGAATATTAAGCCTTTACTGAATTAAATGGTCAAAAAGCAAGTTATAATTTATATAGTGTGCGAATATGTGGTGAATATTAAAATCCATATTAATTATACTTAAAGTGTTTTTGCATTTCTCTATTAAATATTCATAACAGGCTAATGAAGAATAGCACTCTCGTCGTCATATAATATTAATATCGCATCAAAATCCGTTGCTTTCTATTCGCTGCGAGTTTTAGGTGTGGATAAAAACCTCAGTCTTGTCACGTCACACATGAATGCATTTATTATGTTTTTGTAAGATTTTTATTTAATTCATACCGTTCTTTAATCACATAAAAAGATTTTGATTATTTTTGTTTGAAAAGGAAATATTAAATTTTGCCTGTTTCACTTTTTCCAAATTTATTTTTCATGCTTTTCTCTCAAAATTATAATTTTCGTAAAGCGTTTGGTTTATAAAGTTTTTAATAACAATTGAATAAAACAGTCGATTAAATAGGGGTCAGGTGTTTAATACATGCCATATTTAAAAACCCAAAAGACTAAGATTATAAAAAATCTACCCTAATAGTTGTACGTAATTTGATTTTTATATAATCTGGTATATTTTTTTAGTTTTATTTTAACATGATAAACCATTTACTATATTATAATACAGGAACCTAATTATTTTAAATTGTAGGCAATTTTATTATATGCATCAAAATTTCAAATTTAATTTAATTTATAATTAATTTTATGATCTTCTTATGCACACAAAATAAAAATCTTTTACAAAGCAATTAGAATATGGATCACATTTTTAGAAATATTTTCTAACGTTAATGTTGTGCTTATAGTTTGATAATCAATTAAATGTTGACTTTTTAAGTACATTATACTGTACTGTACATAAAATTTCAATGAAAGTGAAATGCTTGTTGTACAGTATGTACTGTTGCTTTAAAAAATGTAAAATATTTTATCATTGATGTTTTCAAAACATTAGACATATCCTCTGCCTAAGGAGGCGGTAGATTGGCTTCTCAAACCTCATAGGCATTAATTTAATTTAGTCATGTTTAATGTTTTAAATAAAATGTGTACAGCTATAATATAAATCTTGCAATTTAACACGAATAGTATGTAACATTTTGATAGCTACATTACATAAAAATTTAATTAAAAATATTTAGATAAAAATTATTTTTGTATTTTTTCTCTCTTATTGCAGACACTAATCGCGTACAACATGTTCTCTATAGTTCTGTACGAATGTATGCCTTTGAGTAAAATTAGTTCGAAATACAGATTTTACTCTTCATTTCAATTAAATTATTAATGACTAAAAATATGGGAATGACTGCCAATCGCAAAGTCCATTACCGGTTGAATATGCATTTGAGAGTCAAACTAATTGCATAGTCTATGCAATGATATTATGATATCTTTTTCATAAATATAAATATAGATTAGGAAAGCGCTCGAAAAATAAGTAGAAAACGACTTTCACTTAATACACATTTAGTTTTTTAATATTTGCATTAAAATGAATATTTTATTTAATAATGATTTTCATAAATTATTCCGCATTTAAATAGCTTTTTCGACGATGAGAAAAATAATTATTTATATTTTTAACCATCAACTAATGTTTACCCACAATATTCGTTATTGAATAGTATGCAGCATATTAAAAATTTCAATTAATTAATTGGTTATATACTACTGTATGTACAAAGTAAAAGATAGAGATGGATAACGAAAGGTAAAGTGTATTAAATATATAACGACAACTAATAAATTATAGCACAAGTAAACACAGAAATGGCTTTATTTAAAATAAATTTGAGGCAAATTGTTGCATTATACTTTTATTTTGATATTATGCTCTATTATAGTATATAAAACCTGGGTAGCACACCTTTCACATATACTTTAAAAAGATTTTATAGAATATTGTATTATTTAATTAAAATTAAAGTCAGTCGAGTAACACTACCAAATAACTAAAGAGTCAAAATTGCGCAGATTTTTATTATTTCATTTTTTATAAGTTTAAATAAAATTATACTTGAGTAAATTTATAAATTATACTTTAAGTAATTTTTAAATTTGTAATAAGTATTTTCAACTTTTATTCAATTACTGTATGAATTTATTAATAACAAATACAATTAATAAAATACAAACATGCTTATATTTTTGTATTTGAGTTATTGTATTTG